>JAVIAB010000108.1:35174181-35484181 GCA_032433765.1 Megaustenia siamemsis | reverse complement strand
AATAAACGCTACGAAAACGCCAGATTAAGAGGAAGACCGAGAAAGAGATGGATAAAGGGAATACTAGAGTCACTAGGAGGATTAACATCAGAAGAGGCCAACAGAAGAGCAAAGAATCGCAGATTGTTTCTCCCCTCGACGCCACGGCAGCAGAGGAAGGATAGCAGAAGATAGAAGAAGAAGTGTTTTGCTATACATGAACGGTCAACTAGGGTTCTGTAGTGTATATGCTTGAATTAATTCGACTAGTCGGATAAAGAAATATATGACTGTTTAGACCTAAGCTCAGTCTTCGTGAGTTATATAACTCGTGCTGCAAGATTATTTATACTCGGACGTGTCTAGACATGTAATATTGGTTGTTCTCTCATGATATATGTGTATAGAGCAGCCTGGCGCCGTTCCTCTATAACCAGTGTGCTCTTTACATTATTCTTCGAGTGAACTGTCTTTGATGTATATTTATAATTTAGTAGTAAATAATATGTAAGATATTTGATACGACATATAGCACGCCCCATCTTGTGTTTTTTTTTTGCGAAAGATAGGTATATATATATATATATATATATATATATATATATATATATATATATATATATATATATAGAGAGAGAGAGAGAGAGAGAGAGAAAGAGAGAGGCGACAAATTGCAAAATGCCAAAAAAATAAAAAATAAAAAATTTTTTTATTCGGTTTATCTGAAGAATTTAAGCAACCATTATCTAGTTTTCAAGACACAGCTAATTAGATAGTCTAAGGAAAATACAAGAGCCAATCTTTGAAAAGAAAAATGGGAGTTGTCATTCATGAGATTTTGTAACTGACCTGCATAAAATAACTATTTGTACGAAGTAGTATCATTGCACGGGGATGGTGCATATTACACATTGCTTTTTTAAGAAAAAAATCATCATATTTTCAGGAAGAGTGTGAACGTAGCAGTGCACTCGACACAGACATAACACTGCTTGACATAAAAACTAATGTGATGAACAAAAAAGGCGTCATGTTTACAAGTTGTTTTATCAAAACAAGCTCACAATGTCATACAATACTATTTTTCTTAAAACTGTGAGCTGTTCTAAAGTGTCATTTCAGCTATTTCTAGGACACCATCAGCAAGTATCCAAAGATCAAAGTAATTAAAAAAACAAAAAAACAACAAACAAAACAACATACATTTATTATGTTTTGAATTTACAACAAAAAATAATAACTGCAGGATTAATCAGACACCAGACACCACATTTGTCTATTGCAAGTACTGAACTCTGGCTGTTCCTGAACATGGCGAACAAATGCCCTCCGAAGTCGGATGCACTGTACCACAGGCTGAAAAACACGTTCTAATGCAATCCGCTAAAATATCAACGAAGACAAACACGACGTTTCTGCGCATCATGTCTTCCCTTTAGTTAAAAAGACAAATATAGATAAAACTATCATTAGTACATTTATCATTGTTATGGTATCTGCCGGGGGAAACTATAGGACTTGAGAATAAAGGCCGCATGCTCAGTGCAGTTGCCACAAGGTGCTCAGATCAGAGTTTCTATGTCATTACAATGAGAGAAGGAATAATTGCTTAATATATTTGTTTATTATTGATTTGTTTTGTGTTAAACTCGCAACACAGTGATTATGCTAGAATCTGCAAATTTGTGCTGGAGAAAATATGAACAATACAACTATATTCCCCATGTGTCATATGCACAAGCCGCAATAGGTACCCGTTACGTTTTTACATTTTAAGTATCGCAATATTTATTGATTATGCTGAAATTACGCTCTATCCTTTGTTCTGTACATCATCGTCACTCAGTCTTGTCATATTTAGTCGAATGTGTACGGACGTTTACCACTTGTCTGCTAACAAACTTACAGTAAGTTATTTCTTTCTTTCATTAGACAAAAATCTAGTTATAAAACCGTTAAAGAAGAATCCCGAGAGCAACAGTGAGCCACTACAGTGTCCACAGCGATTCCTTGGTTTTTTCAGGACGGAAGAGGCGGGGATGGTAACAGCTGGAGTGCTTCGATTATTTTCCACCTAGAATACTTTTTTATTATAAAACATAGACAAAGCCTGCTTAACTTCTTGCATGCACGTGCTGTGTCATTTAAAAAAAGGAAAGTGAGACACGTTTTACCATATAGTTTATCTAGTTTTAGAAATAAATTAAATTATACACGGTGAACCACATTTTGATGCACTTTTACACGTTTTTAATCAGTCTTGTTTATATCTTCCACTGTGTGTGGTTTTCATATGCGTTTCTCCTGTTTATCATAAACAGGTTCCTTTTAGCTAACTCGCTATCCAGATTGCCCAGTTATTGGACCCATCAGGAGGCTTTCCGTAGTTCACAATGGCTATGAAAATTATTTATTAGCTGTCAGGTCTGTAAATATTTCCAAGCCTGGAATACGTTCAAATAAGCGGTAAACTTCAAACTTGGACTAGCTTGCTTGACGAGAGTTGGGATGACTTTGGATCTGAAATATTGGTGATTAGGTGTGAGTTACGTCCCACTTTCAGGCGCACGCTTTCTCGAGCCCTCCTCTAAGGAATTACATCAGATCATAAATATGGATGTGGTGAGCTGTTTCTTTCCTCTCCACCCCCTCCCCCCTTTTCCTTTTAATTTATAGGGTGAGAATATCCAGTTTCTTCAGCGTAATTCGTTTAACATCTTTCTGCGCGGTTTTGCGGCAGTGTAACACAATTTCCGCAATCTAAAAGCGACTTACCATTTCATACAGGAATAAACAGAAAACAAATTACGCTCATTAACAATTTAGGGAAATAGCCAGCGAAGCTGCTCATAATAATAATAATTATCATTATAAAATGTCATGCCCAGTGGCGTGGACTATGGTGTATTCCTGCTACTCAAAGTTTATCAGTAGTTCTACTGTTGATCTTATGCTTCACAAACACTTAAGTTTAGTTATTTTCAAGTCATGTTTTGAGTCAACATTTCAACTCCAGCTGCATATAACGATGCCTCAGTGGAATTTAAACATGTTTTTATGTTCTTTAAATGCCTGGCAAGAAATTTGTTTTCCAGTTTTCATTCATTTAGTTTGTTCCAGTTGTATATTAATTTATCTCAAAGCAATTTTTATTTATTTATTTGAACACTGATTTCATTTACACAAATCCGATTTTCAGTTATTACAATGCTCTTTTAATCTGTTCCAAAGTTGTCTTCACTCCTGTTTATAAACTGTTCCCAACGAGTCATTTACTCATGTTCATCATTGTCAGGTACATAATTAAATTTCTAGTATATCTTTTACTATAAAAAAATTATTCATTATTAGTTCTAATGCATTGGTCTTGTCCTTTCTTGTTCTATAAACTCGAGGCAGGTTTCTATCCTCCTAAGTCGAATGCGTTTTACTGGTTTTCTTTAACGTCCTGTTTCTACACGATTTATAGAACACTGTTTCCGTCATGTTCTGTATATATTACGCAGTAGTTTCCCTCTATCTCTGCGATCAAGACTCAATCAGAGTAGGATTCCTGACTCTCTCATGAAGTCAGCTGTTTATTTAAGTGATTCGATTGCCCTATATAGTTTCTCTTCCAGGGAGGTGGGTGTGGACCACATTGCTCTTCTCAGGTCTGTGTACTGGGGGCAATCCTGTAGAACATGTTTTGTAGTCATATTGTCCAGAGTACAGTGGCATAGGCTGGTTTTACCTATTTTGAATTTGGTGAACATGTGATTTCTCATTCTATCGTGGCCAGTGCACAGGCGAAATATGATGACTTGATCCGTCCTTGATAGATGGTGGTAACCGTCCCTCTCGTTATGTTTTGGGTGTTCTCGTTTCCATTTTTCATGGAATTGGCCTAAGAGGACGGATTTGGCTTCATCATAACTGAGCGGATGGATCTCTTGTGGTAATCTCCCTCCCTCTTTAGCTAATTTGTCTGCGCGCTCGTTCCCGTGTATATTACAGTGTGATGGTATCCACTGAATGACTACTCTCTGGAAGTTATTGCATAGTTGGTCTTTGGTTGTTCTCAAGTCATCTAGTTCATTGTTCTTGGGACTTTTATTGCTGATAGTACTGACAGTGCATCAGTCAGAATCACCAATTTATTGTGCATGTTATTTTTGTGTTGAGTAGCCAGTGTTGCATCATCTCTGATGGCCTCAGTTTCTGCTTTAAAGTTGTTTGAGAATTTCCCAGCAGATATTGACTTGGTGTTCTCGTCCTGGTTATTCAGCGTCAAGAATACACCACACCCTCCAATTCTGGTGGCATTCGTAGCAGAGCTATCTGTGTATATGTGGTATCAAGAGTCCTGTGGGTAGGTATCGTGTATGTGTTTTTCTGCTACGTGTTTTTTTTTTCTGTTTCTGATTGGGTGCCTTTTTTCATGATTCCTGTTATATTTTCCTTAAATTTCTGGTATTTTGAGTTTCACATGAGGAGACATATCAGATGGGCCTAAGGGTTTCGGTAT
The DNA here is from genome assembly GCA_032433765.1 of Megaustenia siamemsis. Lineage (NCBI taxonomy): Eukaryota > Metazoa > Mollusca > Gastropoda > Stylommatophora > Ariophantidae > Megaustenia > Megaustenia siamemsis. The sequence continues at coordinate 35,479,695 of JAVIAB010000108.1, read as the reverse complement.
TGTTTGGGAAAGTACTGGGTCTCCAGTAGTTAGTTCATTGGCGATTGCAGCGAAGTTGCTCCTCTTTAGTCTTCTTTTCCGAAACCAGTTATTCTTTGGTGCATAGGGTGTTTAGGGAGCCTTTTATATTTTTCCGCTTGTTGCATTACTCATAACAAGCAAAAAATATGGACTAGAAATGAATATCAAAAAGACTAAAACTATGATCATAAACAAAGAAAATTCTCAAGACCTACAATTAAATATCACAGTTGAGGGAATACATCTGGAGACAGTCCAGAGCTACAACTACCTGGGACATACCAATGATGGAAAATGTAAAATTGTAATAAACAAAAGAATAGGTATGAAAAAAGTATTTTAATGCCATGAAAAATATACTAACAACAAAACAAATATCAGCAGGGCTGAAACTAAGAATGGCAAAATGTAACATCTTCTGAATATTCCTGTATGGTGCAGAAACATGGACAAGAAAACAGAACAGAGAATTGAAGCCTTTGAAATGTGGATTTATAGAAGAATAGGTAGAATTGGATGGAAAAAAAAAGATAGCAAACGATGAAGTTTTAAAACAACTGAAAATAAAAAGAGAGCTACCAAATACAATTAAGACAAGACAAATGAAATTTGTTGGGCATGTTAAAAGACACAACAGCCTACTAAAAGTAATATTGGAAGGGAAAATACAAGGTAAAAGAGGCAGAGGAAGACCAAGACTAACATGGACGAGTATCATCAAAAGATGGACAAGTCAATCTATGACAGCCTGCACCATCAAAGCAAGAAACAGAGTAGAATGGCGATCCATGGTAGCCAACCTTCGTTGCGGAGAAGGCACTCAATGATGATGATGCTGTTGCATGACTGTAGTTTTCTGTCTGCCTTCTAAGAGTTGTAAACTGATTTCTAGTCTCCATAGGTGTAGATTTCATAGCACCAGTGATGATACTGGCAGCAAATAATAATACATAAATATTATTATATGGGGAACTTCCAAGGCGATAATAGGGAATAATAGAACAAAGAAGTATGTGTTAGCACTCGGAAAAATTGACAGACAAACAACAATAGAAAAAAACGAAGAACAATATATGGTCCGAAGTGGGATCGAACCCGTACTCAGTGGCACCGCGCCTTGCCACGAGAAGCCGAACGCTTGGTACACTGCCACGCAGCCAACTAAAAAATTGGCTATTGCAGTAGTGTCTTCCACGAAAGGCGATCTCAATGACTATAGCATAGGGTAACGATCACAGACCGGAAATAAATTGTATATTTGTACTTTCCTATTAATGCAAGTATCTCCCAGTAGGGCTGAATACTTGTGTTGTGGCAGTGTACCAAGCGTTCGGCTTCTCGTGGCAAGGCGCGGTGCCACTGAGTACGGGTTCGATCCCACTTCGGACCATATATTGTTCTTCGTTTTTTTCTATTGTTGTTTGTCTGTCAATTTTTCCGAGTGCTAACACATACTTCTTTGTTCTATTATTCCCTATTATCGCCTTGGAAGTTCCCCATATAATAATATTTATGTATTATTATTTGTACCCAGTATATAACCACTGGGAACTACTATTCGTGCTGTTTCGTCCAATAAATGTTTGTCTACAACACAAGTATTCAGCCCTACTGGGAGATACTTGCATTAATAGGAAAGTACAAATATACAATTTATTTCCGGTCTGTGATCGTTACCCTATGCTATAGTCATTGAGATCGCCTTTCGTGGAAGACACTACTGCAATAGCCAATTTTTTAGTTGGCTGCGTGGCAGTGTACCAAGCGTTCGGCTTCTCGTGGCAAGGCGCGGTGCCACTGAGTACGGGTTCGATCCCACTTCGGACCATATATTGTTTTTTTCTATTGTTGTTTGTCTGTCAATTTTTCCGAGTGCTAACACATACTTCTTTGTTCTATTATTCCCTATTATCGCCTTGGAAGTTCCCCATATAATAATATTTATGTATTATTATTTGTACCCAGTATATAACCACTGGGAACTACTATTCGTGCTGTTTCGTCCAATAAATGTTTGTCTACAACACAAGTATTCAGCCCTACTGGGAGATACTTGCATTAATAGGAAAGTACAAATATACAATTTATTTCCGGTCTGTGATCGTTACCCTATGCTATAGTCATTGAGATCGCCTTTCGTGGAAGACACTACTGCAATAGCCAATTTTTTAGTTGGCTGCGTGGCAGTGTACCAAGCGTTCGGCTTCTCGTGGCAAGGCGCGGTGCCACTGAGTACGGGTTCGATCCCACTTCGGACCATATATTGTTTTTTTCTATTGTTGTTTGTCTGTCAATTTTTCCGAGTGCTAACACATACTTCTTTGTTCTATCATTCCCTATTATCGCCTTGGAAGTTCCCCATATAATAATATTTATGTATTATTATTTGTACCCAGTATATAACCACTGGGAACTACTATTCGTGCTGTTTCGTCCAATAAATGTTTGTCTACAACACAAGTATTCAGCCCTACTGGGAGATACTTGCATTAATAGGAAAGTACAAATATACAATTTATTTCCGGTCTGTGATCGTTACCTTATGCTATAGTCATTGAGATCGCCTTTCGTGGAAGACACTACTGCAATAGCCAATTTTTTAGTTGGCTGCGTGGCAGTGTACCAAGCGTTCGGCTTCTCGTGGCAAGGCGCGGTGCCACTGAGTACGGGTTCGATCCCACTTCGGACCATATATTGTTCTTCGTTTTTTTCTATTGTTGTTTGTCAATTTTTCCGAGTGCTAACACATACTTCTTTGTTCTATTATTCTCCATGATACTGGCAGCCTGGTTTTGTGTTCTTTTAATTTTGCTAAGGTGTGATTTGGAAGCCATAGCCCAGGCTGTGATTCCATACTCTAGGGCTGGTCTGACGCTTCCTGCATGTAGTCGTTTCAAGATATTGTTGTCTGCTCGCCAGTCCGTTCCTGCCAATTTCTTCATAATATTAGTTCGTTTTCTGGCTTTTTTGTTTGCTCTGTCTATCTGATTTTTTCATGTCATTCTCCGATTCATGGTGACGCCATGATATGTTGGGTTTTGGTCAATAGGGAGTGTATGGTCTTTTATCTTCAAGTTTGCAGAGAGTGTGTTCCCTGATAAGCTGAAAATTGTATATGAAGTTTTTTTTCGTTAAATGGTAAGAACCAGGTGTTCGTCCATTTTTCAAGTTCATCTAGGGCATCTTGCATCCTGGATCCAGCCACCGACATACTTTTCTCGCGAGCCCATAACGCCAGATCATCTGCGTATATTGCTGAGTGTATTCTGAGTGGAATGTCCATTTCGATGTCATTTATGAAAATTAAAAAAAGTGTTGGGGAGAAGACTCCGCCTTGTGGGACACCTTGTTCGATTGTAACTTTCTTACTTAGTTGACCTTGTCCTTGTACTCTGGCCGTTCTATCCTGAAGGTATTGAGAGACCCAATTGAATAAACGACCCTGGATGCCAAGTCTAAAAAGCTTGTTCTTTTTGACCGCGCAGACAAACCCTCTAGCCATACCCTATCCTATTTCTACACGATTTATAAAACACTGTGTCCGTCATGTTCTTTATATATTACGCAGCAATTTAAATCAATTCAATATTCTTACTATTCATTGACCTTATGTTTTTTTTTATTATTTTCATTCGCGTTTCCGTCCTGTTTTTCAACTCCTAATTACGCGTTTCCTTGTTTACTAAACGCATTTTCAAATCGCTAGATGTGCTAATTTCCATTCCGTCAGAGCTTTCAGATAAAGAGCGACAGCACTAATGAGACAAATGTTCATAGACAGACGCTGATTGTTTACTCTCTGAAAGAGACTGGCTTAAACAGCGATTGAAATCTTCAAACTACTCTTAATTTTTCTCTAGCTGTCTAAATTGATGGCATTTAGTCAACCTGAAGACAAAGACATTTAAGAGACAATAAGTAATCCTTGGTTCTAAGCTTCCGATGTTTGAGCTCCGTGAAAATAGATATGACCAAAGTCTGTCAATCAATGCTGGGTTCTCATTATTTTCCAACGGTTGAAACTTCACTGTGAAAATGGAAGTAGGAGATAACCTATTATCAGCTGGTCTCTTTGAATAATATGTTTTGAAACTGTGTACACCACAATAATGTTGATAAGTTATCATCAAAATATTTCTTCTAACGGTCGTCCTTAGAGTTCTGCTTTTGGTACAGGACTTCATGGATTATGTAGAGAAGAAAAGTGAAGCAAGACGTGAACTCATGATGCACAGACAAACATTTTCCTTTTGTCAAGCTCATGGAATTCTGTGATAATAACTGCCTCTAAAGCTTGATTGCATACGGCGGTGACTGTGTAGTCCAGTTTTGGCACAAATAGATATTTGCAACGCTCACACGGGGCAAGTATAATAAGAGCTGGCTATTAAGGATAATGGAGAAGGACCAGAAATACTAAGAGAAGAAGTGGAAGACGCCTTGAGCAATATGAAAGCAGGCAAAGCTCCTTGACCAGATAATATAACTAAAGAAGAGATTGAAGCCATGGGTGATTTTGGAATAGAAATAATAACAAAAATATTGAATGATGTCTACAACAGCGGATTTTATACCAGACGACATGCTCAAATCAATATTCATAGCCCTACCAAAGAAATCGGGTGCGATTGAATGCGATGATCATCGCACAATAAGCCTTATGAGTCATATGACTAAGATATTACTAAGAATCATCGTGCGAAGAGTGCGAAACAAAATCAGTCCAGAAATTAGCGATGAACAGTGTGGTTTTGTTTGAGATAAAGGAACACGCAATGCCATTTATATGATAAGATCTTTAGTAGAAACAGCCATAGAGGTGAAAACAGATCTATACCTATGTTTTATCGATTATACCAAGGCATTTGACAAAGTAAAGCACCAAGAAATAATCACAATTTTAGAAAGCATAAACATAGACAGCAAAGATCTAAGAATAATAAAGAACATGTACTGGCAACAAACAGCGGCCATAAGAACTGGAAACCAATTGGGAATGTTTCAACAAATAAAACAGGGTGTTAGACAAGGTTGTGTGCTGTCACCAGATTTGTATAATATTTATAGTGAGATTATTTTAAGATCCATAAGGGGCATGCCTGGAATAACAATTGGAGGTCATAATATTAATAATCTGAGGTATGCTGATGATAAAGTATTAATCGCTAAGAGTGAAAATGAGTTACAAGAAATTTTGGACACTATAGTGAAGGAAAGCAAAAATAAAAGACTCAGCCTTAATAGCAAAAAGATAGAGGTAATGGTAACAACAAAGAAAAAAGACATCACCTGAGTGCAAAATAAAGACAAGTGGAACAATATTAAAACAGGTAAATGAATTTAAATATTTGGGAACGTTGTTAACCTCAGATGGAAGATGTACAAAAGAGGTGAGATGCAGAATGGCTCAGGCAAAAGCAGCTTTCCAAAAAATGAGGAAAATACTATGCAATCCATTTTTGACAATAGAAACAAGAAAAAAGAGTTCTTAAATGTTATGTAGAGCCAGTCTTAACATATGGATGCGAGTCATGGACAATAGGACAACAGACAAGAAAATCACTGGAGTCTGTATAAATGTGGTTTTACAGAAGAATGTTGAGAATACCATGGACAGCTAAGAAGAGTACTGAAGAGGCTTTGAGAGAGGTCAAAGCAAAAAGAGAGCTAATTTCCAAGGTTATGAAGAGACAATCATCATTTTTTTTTGTCCATGTAATGAGAAGAGAACAACTTGAATATATTGTAACAACTGGAAAAATTGAGGGACGAAGAGATAGAGGGAAGCAAAGAGAAAAAATAACAGACAGCTTAAGAGAATGGCTTGGCAGAAGGTCAACAGCAGAAATGATAAATAGCTGCCGAGATCGAAAGTTGTGGAGAGACATGATCACCTACGCCACTAGGCCCGGTACTTGATGATGATGATGATTTAAGTTTGCATTATTCCAACCTTTATGGCGCAATGTTTTATTCTCACGCCATTTGGCACCTCGTTATTTTAGGTTTCTCTACAAAGTTGGCGCCCTATAGTAATGTCATTGCTAGGACTTAATGGCACCTTGAAACATTTGTTCTTCTTAACTGTTGATGGCCTGCGCTTGCTAAGAGCTCTTTGAGATTGCACTAATCAACATTGATGCAATATGTACAGGCCATCTTTGTTTTAAGCAGCAGCGTATAGAAGTCTGACTTTTGCGGGGGTTTTAAAGAAGTACTTCTATCATATCACACTACTCTGAGAAACAAAAGACGCCACGTGTAGAAATGGTACAGTTGTCCGGTCGATTATAAATTAATAGACTGTGCTAGACACGAAAACCCAAGGACTTTCTATTTATTATCTGCAGAATAGCCATCCTTTTGATGTTTCAGACTATTCAGTTTTACATAATTTTAGGGGAATCTGGTGTTGAGTTTAAACAATTTTTCTTCTTCTTCTTCTTTCTTGTCTCTTTCTCACTGATACCTAAAAGGTGTCGTGGTTTATATCATTTGTCGTTCTTCAGCTGCTCGAACTGTCTGAATTAGTTATTTTCCTTTGTTGTTACATGTCTCTGTCACTGCATCTATCCATCTTCTTCTGGGTCTTCCTCTTGGTCTTTTTCCATGTATTATCGAGAAGAACGCCCTTGATGGTGATTGGTGAGGATTCATTCTGACCAGGTGGCCGAACCATTTAAGTTGTTGTTCTATATATTCTTGGCAGGGTTTTGTTCTTACCATTTTTCTTATGGTTTCATTTGGTATTCTATCTCTTCTTGTGTTGTTTGTTAATTTTTTCAAGCATCGCATCTCACATGTATTGATCTTTCTTAAATGTGAATTAGAAAGGGTCCATGTTTGACTTTCATAGCACAAAGTTGGTATGAAAATGCTATTTGTCATTTGTTGTTTAGCTGGCATAGAAATGTTTGGATGTCTTAGCAATGGTGAAAGCTTGTATGTAACAGCATTTGCTTTTTGTATTCTCATGTCAATTTCTCTGTCTAGTTTTCCATCTTCTGTGAACATTGTGCCCAAATACTTGAATTCCTCTACTTGTTTTATTTCTTTATCTTTGATCTTAATAATTTTTAATTAAAAAATTTTTTTTCTGCATTAAAAAAAAACATCGAGACTAACAATCTTTGTCTGCAGCACAAATGTATAGACACTTTGAACCTAAAGAATGTTGGCAACTTTCTGAAGATGATTACAACTGAAGATGATTACAACTGAAGATGATTACAATTGAAGATGATTACAACTGCGTACGTTATTATTATTGAACTTTTCCGTAATTTTTGTTTTTATATTGTCATTGCAGACTCACTAAAATATATTAAGAGTTCTCTGCTTTTCAAGTTACTTGCACAAACGCAAGTTTCGACGATTTGTTCTTTGATTTTGCTAAGATTTTAAATACACGCAAACATACAGAAACTTGACCATGCGATATTAATCATATCATCGTTAAAACGACATCCAAAAAGTTACCCATCATCTCTAATATGCATGTCTGCCATCTCATTCACCTTCCTACGGAAGGACGAACCAACGTCTGACAGAAGCAAAACGTCGAAGTGAATTGTTCCAGATTTTAGGTTTAGATTTGTCGTAATGTCGTGTCAGAGACATCCATTATTGACCTCTCAAGGCACTAACACAATAAATTCGATGGCATTCTTGATGACTCGCTGAAGACCAGCAAGATCTCATATTTAAGGCTGTGTCAGTAGGCACCACTCTGCTCAGCAAAGAATCGATCCCTGACTCTTGCTGAGAAGCCCCATTCTGACTTCTAGCCTTGGAGTACAGACATTTCAATATATATATATATATATATATATATATATATATATATACACAACATATCCTTTTTCAGAATTATCAGCAATTAGGGGACCTCGCCAGTCTAGCTGGAAAAACCACCTCGCTACCGACGTTCGGACAACCCGTGCTTGATTCCCGCGGGAAGCAATGAGAATTGTACTCGAGGTTGGAAAAAATTACCCCCAGGGTCGACCCACCCGCTGGCAGAAATGTGTACCAGGGTAGCACTTTGGGAAGGTGAGGAATGGCGCATCACTCGTGAGTTACAATGCTTGAGGTGACACTAAACAGGAGTCTCCGAACACCTCTGGATAGGTGGTCGAGCACATATGGGTAAAAATCCACGTGCTAAGACAGCGATTCAAGTCCTTTTACCTTTACCTTAATGTGCTATTAACTGATTGCAAAGTTTGCTTGTATTTTTATCGCATCAATCTCTAAACTTCATTTCCGAGATTTTCTACTTTTTGATAGCTGTCCGTCTCTTCATAGACGACCATTCTTGTGCACATTCTTGTGACTTCGAGTAGTCAACATTTGTCATCTTTTCGATCGTTTGTGCCGTGGCAGATCGATGGCTTGTGCCATCTGGGGCACTCGATACTTGATAGATGCCTTTGATTTTGACCGTATAGTTTGTGAAGTGGTGCATAAGTAACAATATTTAATCCTTTTAATGTGAAATGGTACGGATATCATGTTACAATATCTACAGGCCTCGATAAGACCATCTTGAACAACACAGAAACACAGAAAAGAACACAAGATGCACATGCGAAGGGTGTGTAAAGACAACATCAGAAAATGAACAGGATTAACCATTTGCCAAATCTTAGAAAATAGCTCCTAATAGTGACGAATCGTGAGAACATTTAAAAACGTATTGAAGAGTGTATCTGTGACTGCCAAGGATTAATAAATGAATATCTCAGCCCAGCATAGATTTAATCTTTGCATGTTTGACACCCTTAGGACAGCCTACCACCATTCGCCGTATTCGTTTATTTTGAACGCGCTCTAAACGTGCACTTTATGGTACAGTGTCAGAACGTCCAGCTTAAAGTATTCACAAATAAAGTATAGATATATAGAGAAACGTAATCTTTGTTCCAGAAAGGCGCCTGCTGTTATTTTGGTTACTTGAAGATCTCTGTGTGGAGATGGATACCCGATATGGTATTTACATGAAATGATGCGTTGAAATGTAACTCAGAAATGTTTTAGCTTGTCACGTTCTTAATGGTCTGACCATTAAATGAAACGCTAAGGAAAACCGTTTTCATAATTTACAGTCACAAAAGCAATCAAACACTCTCTCACATACACACTCACGCATAAACAGATACAATTTGTAACACACATATTCGCACATACAAAAAGACTTACACACCTTTATACATGTGTGTACACATACTCACAAACGCTTTCTCACACATGCATTCACACAGACACACAAGCATACACACACACAAATACACACACACAAGACAGCCAAATAAATTTAACTAGACTGATTTAAAATAAGAAATATATTCTTTTTGAAAATTGCAGCAACATCTGAGAATTATATTAAAAGAATCATATTTATTTAATGTTTATTTTTCCACAAATCTTGGTTTAATGGTTTAATTTGGTTATTGCTTACCATATTACTTTAGCTATTTTTTCTGTTTTTTTTTTATATGTTAAAAACAGACTAGATTATTGACTAAACCATCACTGAGAATAAAACAGATGAATATAACAATCAGATGTTCCAATAATAATGATTTGTAACACTGATAAATTAGCTGTATAGATAAAGCTTATAGATGCCATTAGTTTCTATTATGTAAAATCAAGAGGCATCTGAAAAAACGTCAAACAAATCGAATATCTGGCCTTTTATCACTGGCGAATCGTTAAAGCCAGAAGTATTAGTAACAATTGCACAAGTAACCCTAACAAGACTAAACCATAAATGGAAAAGCAAAAACATCTTTCTAAGATCAGAGAGCAGAAGATCATCAAATCGTTAGTCGTCATTCGGCAGATCATCTTCACTACACATCGAACAGCTTCAGAGTGCTCAGATCTCCTTTTCAATATATTCCTTCAACATTTAGCGTCCAACGATCCCAGCTCTTTGTTAATTTACCAGTTTTACAAGTCTTCTTTAACTCCTTGCATAGCACTCTGGCATCAGGCATTTGATTTAATGTTCTTGCAGGCTGCTCATGGTTGTTGATCCACACCCATTGCTTGAATCATTAACCCGTTCTATCTCTCTGTAAGCATTTAGCATGTCATTTAGGTCCATTATTCGTCTACTCTCCACAACAACCATACCAGCAAGCTCGTCTGCTCGTTCGTTAACTTTTACACCCGAGTGTCCTGACACAAATATGAATCATCTTGTTGCCAGCCTTGACATTCTTAGAGACGTCAGTCTACTTTCAAGTTCAGCTCATTTCTGTCTTCCTAAAATATTTATTGAGTTCTGAAGCATATTACAAATCCTGTATTTGCAGTGAGTCTACTACTTCATTTGCTGCCATGACCTCCATATTCAATCTACCAAGTAGTAATCAAGGCAAACATCGCTGTACTCCTTGAAAATTCTCACCTCGACTTGAGCTGTGAAAACCCATGCGCTTCGATTATGTCAAAGAGAAGATTAATCTGTGTATATAACTGCGTCACCCTCAGATGATAAAAAATCAAGATCTATACTTCTGCTTCCACAGTCGCTAGGTTATTTGTCTTTATTCTGTGTTCAATTTGATGCAAACTGAAAAGAAATTAAAACGCTCTGCTGGCATTGATACCCATTCTTCTTCAAGTGTTATCTTCCCAAGTGAATAAATCTGTTAAGCAAGATCCATGCCCTTACCTGTCAAAAACTGTCTCCGTTTAATTTGTTGCCTTTCTGAATCCTGATCTCACTGTGCAGTGGATTTTGCGGGTCAGTTCTGACTCAGAGGTTGGCATGTGCTTAACAAATTATTATTGTCGTTCATGGTATGAAAATAAAAGAGATAACATATAACTGTGTATATGTCACGTATGCATAGCCGAACTTCATCTTCCGGGACGAAGCAGCCGTCATCAAGATGTTTTAACGATGACCAAGACAGCCAGCGTTTACAATTTGAAGTCGATATTGTGAATTTGCATGTTCAATTTTCGCTTATTCTTTTGGATTTATGTGCATTCTGACTTAAATGATTTAATTTTAGAAATGCCTGTCAAGTGTTGTGTGCCAGAATGTAGATCAAATTATGGTTGTGGAGTGCATAAACGAGTATTTATGTAAGTTTCTATCTCGTAACTTGTCGATTTTACAGCTTTATTTTGATTAAATAAATCGAAATAAGAATGGTAGGAGTGGATTGTTATTTTATGAGATTTGAAATATCCACTTACAACATTCAACAAGTTATTAGTTCCCCTGTAACCATACTATTATTTAATATAATTATTGGAATAAGCCAGTGGAGAAGGTAATTTCTAAAAGACCGTAAAAGTATTTAAAGATGTATTTTGGTACGATAAGGAAAAGTGTCCTTACAAATCCTTTTTCGACTCAAATTAACGAAAAAACTACATACACAATTTTCAAAAAGCACACTCTCTGCAAAATTGAAGATAAAAGACCATGCTCTCCCTATTGACAAAAACCCAACATATCTTGGCGTTACCATGAATCGCAGAATGACATGGATAAATCAGATAGACAGAGCAAACAAAAAAGCCAGAAAACGAACAGATATTATGAAGAAATTGGCAGGAACGGACTGGGGAGCAGACAACAATATCTTGAAACGACTATACGTAGGAAGAGTAAGACCGGTCCTAGAGTATGGAGTCACAGCCTGGGTTATAGCTTCCAAAACACAGCTTAGCAAAATTGACAGAACACAAAACCAGGCTGTCCGTATCATCACTGGTGCTATGAAATCTACACCTATCGTGAATCTAGAAACAGTAACAGGTTTACAACCCTTAGAAGACAGACGGAATACTAAAGTAATGCAACAAGCGGAAAAATATAAAAGGCTCCTCAGTCACCCCATGCACCAAAGAATAACTAGTTTCTGAATTGTACGACTAAATAGGAGCAACTTCGCTGCAATCTCCAAAGAACTGGCAACTAGTGACCCTGTACTGTCTCAAACACTATCGAAACCCTTATGCCTATCTGATATGACTTCCTATGGGAAACACAAAATACCAGAACGTAATTAAGGAAGACATAATATGAATCATGAAAAAAAGGCACACAAACAGACAAAGAGAGAAAATACATGAGAGAAAAACACACAAACAGCAACTACCCACAGGACTTCTGTTCACACATATTCACAGATGGCTCTGCTACAAATGCCACCAGAAATGGAGGAAGAGGTGTGTTCCTGAGGCTGAAAAACCAGAATGAGATCACCAAGTCAATAGCTACTGGGAAATTCTCAAACAACTATAAAGCAGAGACTGAAGCCCTCAAATAAGCTGCAAAACTGGCTATCCAACACAAAAATAACATGCACAAAAAATTGGTGATTCTGACTGATGCACTGTCAGTCCTAACAGCTCTAAAAACCCCCAGGAACAGTGAGCGAGATGACTTGAGAGCAACCGTAGACCAACTGTGCAATAACTTCCAGAGAGTGGTCATCCAGTGGATACCATCACACTGTAATATACACGGAAACGAACGCGCAGACAAATTAGCTAAAGAGGGAGGGAGATTACCACAAGAGAACCATCAGGTCAGCTACGACGATGCCAAATCCATCATCGAAGGCCAGTACCATGAGAAATGGAAACGAGAACACCCAAAGTATAACGAGAGGGATGGATACCTCCAACTATCAAGGAGGGATCAAGTCATCTTACTTCGCCTACACACTGGTCACAACAGAATGAGAAACCACATGTTCAATAAACTCAAAATAGGAACTACCAGCCAATGTCACTGTACACTGGACAACATGACAACAAAACATGTTCTACAGGATTGCCCCCAGTACACAGACCTGAGAAGGACAATGTGGTCCACACGCACCTCCCTGGAAGAGAAACTATACGGGGCAACCGAATCACTTAAACAGACAGCTGACTTCATAAGAAAGTCCGGAATCCTATTCTGAATGAGCCATGATCGCAGCAGAAGAAGAAGAAATGCTGTCATTTTCTGGGTTGGAAAGATGTTAGTTCTTTTTCAGACTGAACTGAATTAATGTGTCAGCCACAATTCAAAGAAGCAATCAAAGAAAAGTGAGAACATAAAATCTGAGTGAAAAGCAAACAGCAACTAGACTGCATTGAGTACCGGTAAGACAAGAATACACACTACAAGAATAGTCAAATATGCAAAGTTGAAATCATGACAAGACTGTGGAGAAACATTAAAACAATAATTATAGAGAAGCAACCAGGAATGAACACAAAAGGTTAAGGCAATGAGAAGCTGAAATGACTGAACATTACAAAAAAAGCAAAATCATAATTAATGAAAATGGATGCGAAATAAGTTAATCCAGACTAGTATTATTATGGAAAGGTAAAAATAGTAATCACCTTCTAGACGCACCGCTAAGAAAAAAGGCGAAGATTATATCAAGCTCACACCAGAGCTAGACCCACACATTCTTAATTCCGATGTCACGGGGGCCATAAGAACAGCACATGAAAATATGCACAGCCAACTGCTCCTTGTCATACGATATCATCATTCATCGTAAACAATTGGATTGTCGAAACATGATCAAAACGGATGAGCACACACACACAGCGGTGTGTACAGAACACTTAACTCAGTAGCTCCTGCATCAAGCCGGACTTGGAATATTGGTTATTGGTTATGGAAGGCCTCGGTATCACTGCAAACGAATTAAAATCCATAATTGCTCAACCGCCCATGCCAGTGGAATCATCTGAATTACTAACACATCTCCCAAACAAAGAAAGGTAACTGTAGTCCCCATCGTAGCAGTCTCAGCACACGCCAAAAGACATAAGGCGAATCCGCGCAGAAAGTGACCACAGCCAACTGTTCCCTGTCATACGATATTATCATTCATCGTAAACAAGCGGGATATCGAAATAGGATAAAAACGGATGAGACACACAGCTCACGGTGTGCACAGAGCACTTAACTCAGTAGCTCCTGCAACAAGCCGGACTTGGAATATGAGGAAACTGCAAGAAGGAACACTTTTCAGACATAGCCTTCAATGGTTCCTGCCGCCTATCCACCATATACCATGGAAGTTCGCGTCCTCCCGAAAATGATGATTGTCGTAGCACTTGATGATGTTAGGCCATCGTTGATGACTCCAATTCCAAACATATAGACACACAGTGGTGGTAAGTTATCATTTCCAATCCAACAGAAGCCACCTGACCTGTAGTTAGTAAAACCACGGAGAGAATATGATTTTGTGACCTTCACTGATTCACTCTTGGATGTGAATGTGTAGTTTACACAAGAGGAGAAGTTTTCAACTACATTGATCCCATTTAAGGCAATTCTGGGATAGCAAGGCAAGTCTCCTTTATAGCAGCAGAATTTGATGTTCTCTGCTCCCCTCTTGTAGCTGCTGCCACACGATTCTGATGTCTCATTAACTTGGACATCATTCAAGAACAAAGTCAGATTAACATTCCATAAATCTGGCTCTGCTGATGAAGTGCTTGGTGCAACAGTTGTATCAATCATACAGGAGGCTCCTGGTTTGTGGTCATTAATATCACAGACGGCATATGATGTTGTTATGTTATATTCAGTATTTCTTTCTGGGGTGTAAATATGTGGCACACACATGGAGATTGGTTTGTGGTCACAGTAATCCCATTAAAGGCAATTCTAGGGTAGCATGGCATAGCTGTTTCAGAACAGCACAATCCTATGATGTTTTCTGTGTTCGCTATAAAGCTGCTGCTGCTACACAATCCTGACCAATTATAGGTGTGGACATTATTCACTTGCAATAACAAAACTGCTTTGTTTACATCATAAACCTCTGGAAGCGAATCATTTATGGGACTAATAGTACAATTTATTCTTCCATCGGGGATATCTTCCTTGGTTCCCCCCTTAAAAAAATCTTTGGTTAAAAAGCACATATGCTTTTGAGTTAAACACAAAATGAGCCCACTTAATAGATTCAAAATGATCCTTGCCAATGCCATCCGTTTGCACAAGTTAGGTCCTTAGCTAACAAGGTCACAAATGAAGCCATCGAATTAAAGACTTTATCTACAGCGAAGGTTAACGAACTGTGAACAAACATTTATGTTTAAACCCTTGAATACATTTTCAAAAATCTGCCTACTCGCTGCAATAACAGATACCGTGGAATTCAAAGTTAACATTGCTTAGTCCATGGCTCGAATATAAATAAGCTGCCATTTTGGTGCGTACCATGACGTCAGTCTCACTTGGAATATATCGGAGGTAACTGCAACAAGGAACACTTTTCATACATAGCCTTCAATGGTTCATGCAGCCTATCCACCACATAGACTGGAAGTTCACGTTCTTCTGAAAATGATGATCGTCATATTTTAAGTAATACGTCATACGTTAAGTATATAGCGCTTGATGATGCTAGGACATCATGTTTGACTCCAATTCTGAACATATAAAACACAGTTAGTCGTCGGATTATCCTCGTCGCACATCAAACAACAGACCGTAAGTTTAGCGGATGGCCGGTCTAGAAATATACAATAAACCATTATGATGACATAGGCCACACAACAACGGCTGCGCCCATCATTCCCGATTACTCTAGTGAATGCAGCCTACAACGAACGAATCATCATCATCATCATTGAGTGCCTTCTCCGCAACAGAGGTTGGCTACCATGGATCGCCATTCTACTCTGTTTCTTGCTTTGATGGTGCAGGCTGTCATAGATTGACTTGTCCATTTTTTTATGTTACTCGTCCATGTTAGTCTTGGTCTGCCTCTGCCTCTTTTACCTTGTATTGTCCCTGCCAATATTACTTTTAGTAGGCTGTTGTGTCTTTTAAGAACATTGAGAGAAAGATCTATAGAGGTAAAGAAAGATATATATATATATGTGCTTTATAGACTACACGAAAGCATTTGACAAAGTAAAGCATGTGGAAATAATCAATATGCTGGAGAAATTAAACATTGATGGCAAGGCTCTGAGAATCATAAAAAACATGTACTGGCAGCAAACAGCAGCTATACGAATTAACAACCAAACAGGACAATTCCAATATATAATGCAAGGAGTCAGACAAGGCTGTGTTTTGTAACCGGATTTGTTTTCACTTTACAGCGAATATATTATGAGATCAATAGTAGACAAAAAAGGAATTGAAGTCAACGGTCACAACATAAATAATTTGCGATATGCGGATGACACAGTCTTAATAGCAGAGACAGAGAATGAACTACAAGAAATGATAGACATAATAGTAAAAGAAAGCAACAAGAAAGGTCTCAGTCTGAATAGTAAGAAAACAGAAGTAATGGTTATATCGAAGACACAATCACCACCATCATGCAGCATAAAAATAAACGAGACAAATCTGAAACAAGTACAACGTTTCAAATACTTGGGCACAATAATAACATCAGATGGGAGATGCACCACAGAAATAAAAAGCAGAATAGCTTAGGCCAAAATAGCATTTCAGAAAATGAAAAATATCTTATGCAACAAATCTATGTCAATAAAATGAGAAAGAGAGTTCATCGGTGCTATATAGAACCAATTCTGACCTATGGAAGCGAATCATGGACAGTAGACAAACAAATGAAAAGACGATTAGAGGCCACAGAGATGGGATTTCTCAGAAGAATGTTGAAAGTTCCCTGGACAGCTAAAAAGACCAATGAGTAAGTTCTCAAAGAGGCCAACACAAAAAGGGAGCTCTTAAAAACATCAGAAAGAAGCAATTAACATTTTTCGGGCACATCATGAGAAGAGGAAAGTTGGAATACTTGGTTACAACTGGCATTATACTAAGGAAAGAGAGATCGCGGACGACAAAGAGAGAAAATATTAGATAGCTTGGTGTCATGGCAAACAGTCAACAACAGAACTGATACGATGCACTGTAGATAGAAGATTGTGGAGGGACATTATCACCTACGCCAACCGGTATGGCACATGATGATGATGATGTGTATTTTAACATGCCCCAAATATTTCATTTGTCTTGTCTTAATTGCATTTAGTAGTTCTCTTTTTATTTTCAGTTGTTTTAAAACTTCATCGTTTGTTATCTTTTGTTTCCATCCAATTCTACCTATTCTTCTATAAATCCACATTTCAAAGGCTTCAATTTTCTGTTCTGTTTTCTTGTCTAATGTCCATGTTTCTGCACCATACAGAAATATTGAGAAGATGTAACATTTTGCTCTTCTTAGTTTCAGCCCTGCTGATATTTGATTTATCCTTAGTATATTTTTCATGGCATTAAAATTACTTTTTGTCATACCTATTCTTTTGTTTATTTCAATTTTACATTTCCCATCATTGGTTATAGTATGTCCCAGGTAGTTGTAGCTCTGGACTGTCTCCAGATGTATTCCCTCAACTGTGATATTTAATTGTAGGTTTTGAGAATTTTCTTTGTTTATGATAATAGTTTTAGTCTTTTTTTAATTCATTTCTAGTCCATATTTTTTGCTTGTTATGTTTATCACATTAAGCAATTGTTGTAGGTCTTTAGGATTTTCTGCTAGTAGAACAGTATCATCAGCATATCTTAGGTTATTGATTATCTTTCCATTAATGTTTAGGCCTGGCATCTCTGAGATGTTTTTGAAGATTTGCTCAATGTATAGATTGAACAAGCTTGGTGATAGGATGCATCCCTGTCTTACTCCTCTTTTTATGTCCATGGGTGTAGAGTTCTCCTTGTTATATCTTATTATTGCTGTTTGCTCCCAGTACAAATTACATATTAGTCGTTTGTCTGTGTCGTCTAGATTTATATTCTTTAGGCAGTCTATCAGTTGTTTATTGTGTATTATATCGAAAGCTTTGGTGTAGTCTATGAAGCAGGCATATATTGGTTTGTTTACTTCTATGTACTTTTCAATCAATGTTCTCTTGTTAAATATGGCTTCTTTTGTGCCACTGTTTTTCCTGAATCCAAATTGTTGCTCATCTAATTCAGTATTGATTTTATTCTGTATTCTTCCCTGTATAACTTTGAGTAAATTTTTTGTAACATGGCTCATTAGGCTTATTGTTCTAAAATCACTGCATTCAACTGCACCGTTCTTTTAAGGCAACGCAATGAAAGTTGATGTTTTTAGTTCATTTGGTATGTATCCTGTGTATCCTGTATGTATCCATTTGGTATATGCCATTGCATATTTCTGTGATCACTTCGATGCCGTAATCTTCTAGAGCCTGTATCATCTCTATTTGTATATTGTCAGGTCCTCCTGCATTTCCCTTTTTCATTGTTTTTATAGCTTTTTCTACTTCAGCTTTCAGGATTTTATAGTTGTATGTACATTTTATGAATGGCTTTTTGTCCCTTTCGTCATGAAATAATTCTGTTATATATTCCTGCCATCTATCTATTATATCTGTGTTGTCTGTTAGCATTCTTCCCTCTTTATTTGCAATACATCCGTATCCTAAAGCTTTTTTTGTCTTTATTAGTCATTTTCTTTATTTTTGTGTGCATCTCTCTTAAGTTTTGTTTACTTTCCATAGTTTCGACTTCTAGACATCTTTGGTTGAGCCAGTCTTCTTTTGCATTTTTGCACATTCTCCGTATTTCATTGTCAATATCCTTGTATCTGGCAGTGTTTTTCGCTTGTCTTCTTTCTTCCATTTTTTCTAAGATTTTGTCAGTTATCCATTTTTGTTTTTTGTTACTTTCCTTTTTGGACAAGGTGTTGCAGGATTCTTGCATGCTGTTCTTTATGCATTGCCATTTTGTTGTGACTTTTTCCTCAACATTTTCCCTTCTTACTGTTCAATCCCCTCTTCTAGCAGCTTCTGATATGTGTTCTTTACTTGTACAGTATAAGTTTCTTTTACATCTTTCTGATTTAACGCTGTTATATCTATTGCATAGTATATATATATATATATATTTTTTATACTATGCAGTCCATTTTTGACAATAGAAACTAGAAAAAGAGTTCTTAAATGTTACGTAGAGCCAGTCTTAACATATAGATGAGAATCATTGACAATAGGACAACAGACAAGAAAATCACTGGAGTCTGTAGAAATGTGGATTAACAGAAGAATGTTGAGAGTACCATGAACAGCTAAGAAGAGTAATGAAGATGTTCTGAGAGAGGTCAAAGCAAAATGAGAGCTAATTTCCAATATTAGGAAGAAACAATCATTAATTTTTGGCCATGTAATGAGAAGAGAACAACTGGAAATTATTGTAACAACTGGAAAAATTGAGGGACGAAGAGATAGAGGGAAGCAAAGAGAAAAAATAACAGACAGCTTAAGAGAATGGCTTGGCAGAAGGTCAACAACAGAAATGATAAATAGCTGCCGAGATCGAAAGTTGTGGAGAGACATGATGACCTACATCAGCAGGCGTAGTTGATGATGATGATGATATCTATTGGTGTTGCTGAATTAGTTTTTTGTTTGTTTCTCTTTAATTTGATTTTCATTTTAATCATTACAGGATTGTGATCTGAATTAATATCTCCTCCTGGTTAGGTTTTGGCTTTCTTGACGTTGTTCCGGAATCTGTCTTTTATCATTATGTAATTTGTTTCTGATATGCCTAAGATATCTATGTTTAATCGCTCTGCTTCTACCATTAGATTTTCTAATTTCTCTTGTTGGTATAAGGTCCTAACATTCCATGTAGTTATTTTTAATTCGTTCTTAAAACAATAGTTAGAATTTCTCTCCATGGCTTTCTTTGAAATGTTACGTGATGAAGCTCCAATATCTTTCACGGTAGTCTGCCATATTCGTTTTTCGTGTTATGAATATGCCTCATGTGTACCACACACTTTGCTGTTTTCGCTTTCTGGGCCGTTGATCATTTCTGATTCATCCTCCCCATCCACCGTCACAGACTTTTTACATTCGGGTTGAACATACCCGGCGGCGCCATTTTTGTCGAACCATGTGCTTGCCTACCGAACCGCGAAAACACGACACAAAGAAGAATAAATCTTATTCCACTAAAATGTCGGTAATCACAGTTCCTCCACACGTCAGAAGTAAAAACATACACCAAACGGGGAATAGCAACACATAATTTCACAACTAGACTATCGCGTAAATCATTTAGATATATCGGCAAGAGACGAATTATAAAAACGACTACACGTAGCCTCCATGACACCGGAAAAAAAAGTCAAGGAAAAAAAAACTATTTTCCACACTCCACAGATATGCTTAGAGTTGATAGACAGATGAGTGATAAGTACAGTACGATAGTACAAAATAGATATAATGCTATTGAGAAAATACACGACATCAAGGAGCAGTGGAAATGCTCAAACTATCGATTCAACAAACATCAAAGGAAGTAATACCAGTGGCTAAAAGAATCAACAAAAACAAATAGATGATAGAAGAAATACTAGAACTAATGGACGAAAGATTAAAACATAAAAAAAGAACGGACTTACAAAGTAAGGATGGTTAAAGAAGAAATGTGAAGAAATGGAAAACAACAAAGACTCGAAGACTAGAGATTTATGCACAATCAGTTAAATGAATTAACAGGAAGAAAAGAAGTAAAAGTTTCAGGATGTGCGAAAATCAAAAGAAAGAAATATAATAATGGGACAGGAGAAGATAATGAAAAGATGGACAGAATATATAAATTATATCAGCCAACTCTATGAGGATGAAAAACCAGAGCTAAACAATTCAAACAATTACACAGGACCACCAATAATGCATAGTGAAGTGGAGGATGCAATTCAACACATGAAGAGAGGCGAAGCTACAGGTCCCGTCAATATACCAGTCGAAGAGTTAAGTGCATTAGGAGATCTGAGAGCACAAGTCATAACAAAGCTACTCAATGACATATATAACACTGGATCTACTAAAATGTATCTTTGTAGCCATACCGAAGAAGTCAGGCACCATTGATTGTGAGGACCATCGCACTATTAGTCTCATGAGTCATATGACGAAAATATTACTAAGAATCACCACGAACCGTGTAATAGAACAAAATAAAACCAGAAATAAGTGAGGAACAATGTGGATCTGTGGATTGAAAGGCGCAAATAATGCAATATACATCCTGAGAACATTGATAGAAAGAGCTATAGAGGTAAAGAAAGGCACATTTATATATGTGCTTCATAGATTACAAAAAAGTATTTGACAAAGTAAAGCATGTGGAAATAATCAATGTACTGGAGAAATTAAACATTGATTGCAAGGATCTGTGAATCATAAAAAAACATGTAATTGCAAAAAACAGCAGTCAAACAGGACAGTTTCAAAATATAAAACAAGGTGTCAAGACAAGGCTGTGTTCGTTCTGTCGTCTGATTTGTTTTCACATTTCAGCGAAAATATTACGAGATCAATAGTATATAAATGGAATTGAAGTCAATGGGTACAACATTAACAATTTGCTATATGTGGATGACATAGTCTTAATAGCAGAAAGAGAGAATGAACTACAAGAAATGATAGACATAATAGTAAAAGAAAGCAACAAGAAAGGTCTCAGTCTGAAAAGTAAGAAAACAGAAGTAATGGTCATATCGAAGAAGCAATCATCACCATTATGAAGCATAAAAATAAACAGGACAAATCTGAAACAAGTTCAATGCATCAAATACTTGGGTACAATAATAACATTAGATGGGAGATGCACCACAGAAATAAAAAAAAGCAGAATAGATCAGGCCAAAATAAGATTTCAGAAAATGAAAAATGTCTTATGCAACAAAAATGTTTACGTCTATGATTACGGAAGGCCCCGATATCACTGCAAACGAATGAAAATCCATAATTGCTCAACCGCCCGTGCCAGTGGAATCATCCGAAATAATATCTCAATTCCCAAACAAATAAACGTAGCTGCAGTTCCCATCATAGCAGTCTCAGCACACGCCAGAAGACATAAGGCGAAACCGCACAGAAAATGAACACAACCATCTGTTCCATACTATATAATCATTCATCGTAAGCAATCGGATTATCAAAATACGACCAAAACGGATGAAACGCTCAGCTCACGGTGTGCACAGATCACTTAACTCAGTAGCTCCTGCAGCAAGCCGGACATTAAATATGAGAAAACTGCAACAAGGAACATTTTCCAGATACATTCGTCAACGGTTCCTGCTGCCTATCCCCCATATTGAACGGAAGTTCATGTCCTCCTGACAATGTTGATCGTCATATTTTTAAAAAAAAATGTATAGTGCTTGATGATATTAGGACATCGTTTTTGTCTCCAAATCCGAACATATGAAACACTGTTATTCGTCGGATTATCTTCATCGTACATCGAACAAAAAGACCGTAAATGCTCATATCTCCCCTGCAAATGTGAATTTGTGAAATGATAAATCAGTTCACACCGGGGCTGCAAAGTCATGAACTAAAGATCCGTCATTTCGCCCTTCATTATAAGCGTATGGCCGGTTTAGGGATATACCATCAACAATCATGATGACGTACCACACACAAAATGGATGCGTCCACAAACGACCGATTAATCTAGTGAATGTAGTCAACAATGCATGAAACACCGTACAATGGTGCAAAATCCCTAAAGTTAAACCTTGGGTTGACTTGGCAGAGCAGTCCATGTCAATGAGTTATTACTTGTAAATAATTGGCGTCAAACAATTCCAACGACGGTCATTGAACAGCACTCAATGTGTTAATGTAAACCGCATATCAACTCCTAGACGGGGAAGGTCGCATTCACAACACTTGACCTGCCAAAGAGGAATATTGTCATGCTAAAGACTCAGTGTAATAGAGGGTAACAGGGAATGGTGAAAATATATGACCATAGAAATGAGTGAGTGAGTCAGGAAAACATGGACAATTCACGTGGAGAGAAGGGGGAAATTAGTTAGAGATCAACTCAGATGCGGTAGCGAATTCTTGGGGTTTTGGGAGAGTTCAAGGGTGCTGAGTGGCTGAAGACAAAGGATATATGTGAAGGGCACGTTTAGAAGGCAGAGAGTTGCCAGTCGGTCGGTCTGGTAGCAGGTCGCGCCAGAAGGTGGTAGCCACTTGGCTTACCAACCTTCGAATATGTTGTGTTAGTTTTCAGTTGTACGTGCAGGGAGCTCGTGAAGTTAAATTGCCTAGTTTAGTATTTACACTATTTTACTGTGAGGTCATGTGATTTGGCCATGGACTGAATGTGGTGAAAAAGTGAACATGTTGCATTTCTTGAGGTATGATCAATGGGCTCGCTAACATTTTGCAGCTTTTGTGAAGACCTAGTTGCTTGAGATGATTTCATTCTGTGTGAGCCAAGGAGCTCGCCAGCATGATAGTATATTTTCGGAAATTGACAAATGATCCTTTCGTTCATGTGAGAGTGAGAGGCCTGCTAATGAAACAGTTATATTGTGTGACATTGAACATTTGTCTAATTCCTTATGTGAGAGCGAGAGGTCGACATATTTAGTTCATTCTGAGCGCGCAAGGGTACGTGCTTATGTGAAATTGTGTTGTGGAATTGAACGTTGTCAAGTCCTAAATGTGCAAGGTGAGCGTTACTGTATCCACTCGAGTAGCAGAGTAGATATGTTGTCAGCTGAATAAAGTTTAAAGTCATTAGTAAACAGCGCGAAGTACAAAACAGAAGAAGAAGGTGACATCAGCAGCACCGGTGGAAATCCGTTAAATGGAACATCAGGTTACTTTAACGCAGAAATCTGCATTGGAGAGTTGAAATTAACCAGTCCCCAAAAGCAAATCCTGCAGCGGTGGGGAGAACGTAAACTCCATTCCACCACAACATATGTCAATAGAAGTGGGAAAGAGAGTTGATCAGTTCTATATAGATCCATTTCTGACCTATGGAATCGAATCATGGACAGTAAACAAACCAAAGAAAAGACGGTTAGAGGCCACCGAGATGGGATTTCTCAGAAGAATGTTGAAAGGTTCCTGGACAGCTAGATGGACCGATGAGGAAATTCTCAAAGAGGCCAACATAAAAGGCAGCTCCTCAGAAACATTATAAAGAAACAATTTTTTCTGGCATATCATGAGAAGAGAAAGGTTGGTTTACTTACGCAGACTGTTTCCAGGGGAGACCACGAGGAGGTAGAAATGCGAGGTCTTGGTCGGCTGATGGTGCGCCGACCCTGCTATTGCGACCGCAGGTCGCAGGCGTTTATGTAAATATGGGAGACAGTTTGAGTTGCTTAACCATGTCAACTGTTTCACTGTGACTGTCTCTGCTGATGGTTCCCAGCGTTCAGTCATTTGTTTTTCATTGCTATCTGTTCCACATATTTGTTGTCTCCAAACGTTCATTTGCCTGTATGTTTCGTTTATAACAAGTATTCCGTATGTTTCTTTGACGTATCTGTTTTTTTTCTGCGGGTGTATCTCAGTTTTCCTAGTCGCGCGTACACGATGGTAATTTCTGCAGTTACCTTCACATTTTCTTTCTCCTGTACACCCTGTTGTGCAAATAAAAACTCCAGCGACCCATCTTGTTGTACAAAGAAAACTCCAGTATGGATATCTTGTTGTGCACGGAATACCTGTTACCTATTTTCAGTGACCAGGGAAAAACTGAAGCTCAGAAAAGGCAAAGAAAATATTGCTTTACAATCGATCCTTGACCAAAAGGTAAGCACCTACGCGCACTAACAACTACAAACCAATGTATCATTCAATGTGCAGTGCGTCAATATAAACGGTGATTGCTTTCATTAATTAATTGCTGCTGCAGAAGAATGTAATACTTCATGTTTGGAGTCAGGTATTGTACATTGGCTAGAGCAGCGCCATCATTTTGTCGAATATTAACCAGCGCTTTCTGTAAATATTGGAGACAGTTTGGGGTGATTAGTGGGAGGGGGTGGGGGGAGCGGATAAAACAAGTACACGTACGTGCTTAAATGTAGGCCCACACAGACCGTTACCATGGAGGCAAATATCTACCTGGGTCTGTTTACGCCAGTTCCCTTTGCTCGGCTGCCAGGAGTGTTTCTGTCGTCCTCTGATAGAGTTCAGTTGGAGGGTGTTTCCCTAGAATGAGTTGCTGGAAATGGCAAGCGATTTCAAATTAGAAAACAAAAGCACCCAATGTTGGGACAGGTGGTTGTCATGGTTCAAGGTCAGTTTGGTTTTATATCTATTCTCCTCACATGCATGATTTGCACATGATTAAACAAGTTGATGTGTTTACATACACATCCTGTATTTACAAATATTGCATTATTATTCAGACTGTTGTTTTGTCTCGAAGACTTCGAGCACAATTAAAATAATAGCACCAACGACCACAAACTAGCGTTAACAAAAGTTAGCAGGCTTGAGTTATCATTTCGAACATCGGATAATTAGTAGTTTTTCTCCTCAAATTTTAGTTTCCTTGAACACTGGACCATTAAAAGGTTTATTGGCTGAAGAAATACCCTGTCTTTGTAAAACAAAATCTCCCAATCTCTCTTAACATCTTAATCAGGGTACCCTATGACTGGCCCACACTTTGTATCTCTGCATCCCCTGTTGTTTTCCTTAGATTGTATTTTATCTCACTTTCATCTTCCCTTTGTAATTCACTGTATGCCAGTTCTTGTGGTAATTGCTGGATCGCTTTTGAGTGCATGCCATAGCGTATTTGACGTATATCTTTTATCACAGTGTGCATTTAAGTCTGGTTACGTTTATTGAGCTTTTCTTGTTTTTAAAAAGAATATATCTTGTTTAAAGATAGGTAAAGTAAAAGGTAAAGTACAATACTTGAACCGACGTCTTAGCACGCGAGTTTACACCCATATGTGCTCGGCCGCCTATCCAGAAATGTTCGGAGATTTCTGTATAGTGTCGCCTCACGCATCGAAACTCAGATGCGAAGCGACATTCCTCACCTTCCCAGTGTACTACCCTGGTACCCATTTCTGCCAACGGCTGGGTCGACCGTGGGGGTATTTTTTGTTTCAAACCACAAGTACAATTCACACTGCTCCCAGCGGGAATCGAACACGGGTTGTCCGAAAGTCGGTAGTCCAGTCGGGTGGTTTTCCCAACTAGGCTACCGAGGCCCCCCGAAAGATGTTTCTTTCATTGAAACATTCTACAGGTTTGTTTTCATTTCTGCAGCATTTACGCTCGAAAACGCACTGTACACATGTTTCATATTTCATTGCATCATGTGATGAGATGATTTCAGCCACAGCTTCATTTGTCAAATGTGTTCAACTTTTAGTCTTTATATTCTGATATTGTGGTCAACTCCTACATTTGCTACTACTAAGTTTCTCTTTCACGCTAATACATTTGTTGCAGTTTCCTATGGTGCTCTATTTTGACTTAGCGGTACTTGTATTCGACCAGAGAAGGATAAGCAAAAAAAAAAAAAAATAAAAATAAATAAAAAGAATAAACTGCACCGTGTTTGATAACAAATTGACAATTTCAGCATATGAGTACACCATGTCAGTCTATGTAATCAATATTTATTACGTTCTTTTTAGAAAACTAACGACATATTCCTTTCAAGGTCTCAAGAGCACACTGATTTTTGGAGTAGCTCAACCCTAAGTGTTACAACATTTGTTATTATTAACGGTTCAGATTTTGGCTACATTTAATTTCTACCTAGAATCGTAGCAGTCGAAAGGGGAAATGAATACTATAATGTATGAGATGTACACTGTATTGCGTGTTCATTTGTCACTTCCCTTTTAGATGTAGAGTCGTTCTCAGGCTATCTTGAAGCTGTTAGATAGACATGTTGAGGTTCGTGTTTATACAAATTGTATGACTTTTACAATCACAATCATGCGGCATAAAAATAAGCAGGACAAATCTAAACCAAATGCAACGCGCCAAATACTTGGGGAAAAAAATAACATCAGATGGAGGATAAATATATTTATTCGAAGAACCGGGGAAAATGCTAACGAATGAAAACACTTAATTGATCAACGGTCCATGCCAGTGGAATCATCCGAATTAATATATCTCATTGAAGGATCCAAACAAAGAAAGGCAGCTGCAGTCTCCATCATAGCAGACACAGCAATCGCCAAAAGACATAAGGCTTATCCGCACCGAAACTGAATGCAGCTGAACTGTCCTTCGTCATACGATATCATCATTCATCGTTAATAATCTGAGTGTCGAAACACAGTCAGGATGGAAAACACAGCTCACGGTGTGCACAGAGCACTAAACTCATTAGCTCCGTTCGCAAGTCGCACTTGGAGTGTGAGGAAACTGCAGCAAGGAACACGTTTCACAGAGAGAGTCTCAACGGTTCCTGCCGTCTATCAGTTATATTGACCGGAAGTCCCAGATAGAAGATGCACCACAGAAATAAAAAGCAGAATAGCACAGCCCAAAATAGCATTTCAGAAAATGAAAAATGATTATGCTAGAAAAATATGTCAATGAAAGTGAGAAAGAGAGTTCATTGGGGCTTTATAGAGCCAATTGTGACCTATGGAAGCAAATAATGGACAGTAAACAAACAAATGAAAAGCCGATTAGAGGCCACAGAAATGCGATTTCACAGAAAAATGTTGAAAGTTCCCTGCACAGCTAAAAACACAAATGAAGAAATTCTCAAAGAAGCCAACACAAAA
Organism: Megaustenia siamemsis; assembly: GCA_032433765.1. Classification (NCBI taxonomy): domain Eukaryota; kingdom Metazoa; phylum Mollusca; class Gastropoda; order Stylommatophora; family Ariophantidae; genus Megaustenia; species Megaustenia siamemsis. Next base: position 35,452,108 of record JAVIAB010000108.1, on the reverse strand, counting down.
AGGGAGCTCCTAAAATCATCAGAAAGAAACAAATCAACATTTTTCTGGCATATTATGAGAAGAGAAAAGTTGCAATATTTGATTACTACTGGAAAATACAGGGAAAGCGAGATCGCGACGACGAAGATAGAAAATACAATAATGTAATTATAGATAATTTGGTGTCATGGCATGGAAAACAGTCACAACAGAACTGATTTAATGTATGTTGGATAAAAGATTGTGGAAGGACATGATCGCCTACACCAAACGGTATGGCACATGATGATGATGTCTTTTATTATGTATATCCATGTCTGGTTTCATTCTTACAATGTGTTCAATTGAAACATTTAATCTGTTGTTTGTTTATTGTGTGTTATGACATATATATGTATGTATATTCCAGCCGCGGTTGAATCCGATTTGTTCTCTTATTTTCACTGCATATTCGATCAAACTTCGTGTTGTTTGTTACTTTTCTCAAGCACCTCATTTCGCAATTTGTGACCTTCTGTGTTGTCATGTATGGCATTGATAACATAAGACTATTATGAAAATGCTATTTATCATTTGTTTCTTAGCTGTTAATGAGATGTTTGGATTTTCTAAAAGCAGAGCCAGTTGGTAGGTGATAATGTTTGGTGCTGAGGCTGGGGTGTCTGAGTGGGACAATGAAAACCTGTAAGTAAGTGCGGTTCTGGTGCAAATCCTTTCATTGTTGCAAATGTGTATGCCTGTAATGGAAAGGTGAACACACAACGATGCTAGAATCTTATTGCGCTACGAGGGTTGAGAACGTCATTTTCTGCGTAGACTGTAATGCTACAGGCAACCAGTGTGGTTACGTCATAATCAACATGCTGGGGAAAAACTGGAAGGACGCACTTGTGTTGGTTGATTTAGTGTGTTTGAATAATGGAAGAACAGCCAGAATGGCTAATGGAACCGGATACTCTAAAAGTGTCATAGACCTGGCACTGGTGTCTTCAACCTTCGTTCCTGTATGCATAGGAGTGTATTGAGATTCCATTTAGGTGATAATTTTCTATGTGCCATTCTAATTTATAAGTGCAGAAATATAGACCAGAAAGACATACAGATTACATTCCATTATGTGAGCACAGAACAGTTCGTCATTGGCAAAATCAGACAAAGCAAACAGAGCGTCTCTCATAGGGGTCGAGAGAGATGGATGTAGTCCCGTGGTAGAACGAACAGATCAAGAAAGCATAACGAAACAAAAGAAAAGCAGCCACTGCATTGCAAAAAGCCAGGAAGAATGGAAGAACACAACCTGAAATCCTGAAGAGTCTGAAAGAAGAACTTGATCAGAAGATTATGCACTTTAAACTATGTGCTAACCAGGGTAATGATGCCAAATGGGATTATTTCTGCAAGAATGTGTTAAAAAAAATATTTCGCCACACTCTGGCGCCTTCATCAGAGCCTGACTGACACAACACGGTTCTGAGACATCCAAGGCCTCAAAGCACAGGCCAGACATCTTATAAATCTGATGAGAACAAAGAGAAAGTCTTGCTTTCACGATACATTGAGCAGACTGACCCAAATAATGAGGCTGTGAGATTGAGGATACGGGGGTCACACTCAGGATTGTGTACGGGGGGTAGTATTGGGAGAAGAAATTAAGATAACAACCGATGTCATTCTAGAACACTTAAAAGGTCACTCAACACTGTTCCTGGTCAAGATAATGTTCGGTTTGAAGACACAGGCGATTTAGCTGAAAATTACTTGGAGAAACTGACCAGTATTTAGACTGCCAGATTAAGGAGAAGTGTCGACACAGCTATTTACTACCTCTGCCAAAGCCAAACAAAATACACTCTCAGATCAGTGCATACAGAATAATCACAATGCAGAACACTGCGAGCAAACTACTGCAGAAAATAGTTGCCCGTTTACTCCCTTATTATTGAACAGATTCGCTTACCCACACTCACACTTGGAAGATATAGATGAAACAAACAGCAGAAAGCGATATGATTCAGTGCTGCAGTCTTCGTCTATGACGTCATCGAATGATTCCACAGATTAAAGGAGACACGATCTTCTTCTTCTTCTTCTTTCCTTCCTCATCTACCTTTCAGCGTAGAGGGGATATATAGTTTGCGGTCTTTTGCTCTTCTGTTCGCCTCTGCTGCTGTTATGTTTCCTAGTGCTTCTAATATTCCATCGATCCATCTTTTTCGTGGTCGACCCTTGGGTCTGGTGTTCTCACAACGTTTGTTGAAGGCTCGTTGTGTTGTGTTTTGTTCTTTCTGCCTTGTCACGTGGCCAAACCATTTTATCTGTTGTTTCCTTATATATTCTATGGCGGGGGCTATTCCTAGTTTCTTTTCTCATTTCTTCATTTCTGATCTTATCTCTCAGACTGTTTCCTGTCATTCGTCTAACACATTTCATCTCTGTAGAGGTTATTTTTCTTACTGTTCTTGCATCTATGGTCAAGGTCTGGCATTGGTAGCACAACGTTGGGATGAAGATTGTATTGTATAGTGCTCGTTTTGCCTCCAGAGTTATTTCCTTGTTGGACAATAGTGGTGATAACTGTCCGATGATTTGACAAGCTTTGTTGCATCTTGATTCTATCTCTGCTGTTTGGGAATTGTCGTTTGTCATTAGACTTCCTAGATATTTGAATTCCTCGACTTGTTTTAGTTGTCTGCCTTCTATAGATATGTTGATGTTCTGTTTATTTTTGGCGACATTCATGACTTCTGTTTTGTTGATGTTGATTTTCATGTTGTATTTTGTTCCTAAGATGTTGAGTTTGTTTAAGTGTTCTTGTAGGTCTTCTATTGTTTCATGTATTAGTGCCTGGTCGTCTGCAAATAGAAGCTCGTTGATCTCCTCTGTCTCTGATGGGTTGGCTAGCTTGCATATATGGTCCATGTATGTAATAAACAGTAGGGGGGGGGGGGATAGTACGCACCCCTGTCTTAAACCTGATCTAATTTCGAAGTGGTCTGTGTAGCCTGCTGCTGTTCTGACCCTGCAGCTGCTGTTGACGTAGAGACTTTTAATAAGGTTGGTTAGATGTTGGCTTTCTCCGTATGTTGTTAGTATCTCCCACAGTTGTTCTCTGTTTACTCTGTCGAATGCTTTTTCCTGGTCAATGAAGGCTATGTATAAGTTTTGATTGTGTTCTGTCGTTTTTTTTTTTGCAAGCTGTTTTAATGTGAATAGTGCGTCGGTACATCCTCTGTTTTTTCGGAACCCCATTTGAGAATCGCTTAATTGTTGTTCTATTATTGGTCTCAGCCTTTTTTCCAAGATTTGGCGTATAGCTTTCCTACATGGCTGAGAAGAGATATACCTCTATATTGATTGAATTCTCTTTTGCTACCTTTATTTTTCCATATTGGTATGATGATTGCCTGTTGCCGGTCTACTGGGGCCTGTTGTTGGTGCCATGCTGCATTAAATATTCTGTGCAGCAATTGCATTCCTGTTTCTCCTGCTGCTGCTATTATTTCTATTGGTATGTTATCTATCCCCGGTGCTTTATTTCTTGGTGCATATTTGATTACTTCTTCGATTTCCTCTTTCATGATGTTGGGTTCAGTATTTGTGAGTTCTAGCGTGGTTTTTGTTGTCTTATTGGTAGTTGTTATGTTTAACAGGTCTTCAAAATATTGTTTCTATCTCTGTTGCATACATTGGTTATTTGATATTGGCTGTCCGTCTTTGTCATTTATCAGCTCAGTAGGGCCATGGGTTTTCTTTTCTCGCTCTTGTGGCTTTTACTGCTTTGTAAAAATCTCTTGTGGCTATCTTGAAGTCCCTGCTCATGTTTTGTCCAAATTCTGTCCAATTCTTTTGCTTAGCTTCTTTGATCAACATTTTAACTCTTTTTCGAACTAAGGCATATTTTTCATATTTTTCTTGGTTCTTGTTCACGCTCCAATTTTTAAACAGTTTCTTCTTTTCTTTAATTGCTTCTCTGATTGTTTCATTCCACCACTGGGTGCTCTTTTTCCCTTCTCTTGTTCTTAGCTTCGTTCCACAAACTGTTTTAGAGATGTTGGTTACTGTGTCTTTAAATTATTTCCACTTTTCTTCTAATGTGCATACTTCGTTGGGGAGTTTCTTGATTTCCTCTGCTAGTTTTTCTTCTAGAGTTTTCCTTGTTTCTTGTTTTTTTAATTGTTTTATTTTTATTGTCTGTTCTTTTCGCTTCTTTTGTTTGTTTTCGGATATTCTCTTTATATTTGGCTGTCTTAGTGTGATCATAACCATCTTGTGATCCGTGTCGTCTGTAATATTTGGGATTGCTCTACTGTCGGTTATTCTTTTCTTGTTCTGTTTTCTTGTTAGTATAAAATATATCTGGCTTCTGCGTGTTGTGTCATTCCATTTGTACCAGGTGTATACTTGCGACTCTCTATGTTTGAAGAATGTGTTGGTGATAAATAAATACTTTTGATTACATAGATCCAGCAGTCTGCTTTCAATTTCGTTTATTTCAGCTGTTTTATCACCAAAGGGTCCTAAGATATCACTGTTATCACTGTTGCGTTTCCCAAGCCTTCCATTAAAATCTCCCATCACTAACATGTCGTCGCTTTCGTCAATCTTGTTAATGATCACTCAGTGTGTCGTAGAATTCTTCGCTGTCTCTTTCATTGTTGTTGCATGGTGCATAGATTTGAATGTAATTTGTTTCTTCGATCGTCTTCTAGTAGTTTAATTGTGATAATTCTTTCTGAATGGTATTTTATTTCTAGAATGTTCTTTGCGTGTTCTGGGTCGATGATAAAACCTACTCCATGTTTTGCTCTTTCTGTGTTGTCGACTCCTGAGAATATTTTCGTGTAGTTCATGTGTGTTTTCTTTATCTGTTGTCCCTTTAATCAGGAGTAGTATACAAGGGTCCAACTAAGTCGCATTTGGCCCGTAAATTAACAAAGATATATAGTGTGGTGCGCAGCGCACCACATGTACACGAGAGACAAGGGGAGTTAACCATGCCATTTCGTGTCCGGATGTTGACCTATAGTCCCGGTGACCGCGGAAGTGCCCTGTTTATGTCTGGTGTGTGCTGACTTTGGAGTTCTTTATGTACTTGATCGTTAGTGATAGGTTAGTAGATTATATAACATCTAGGAAAAACGAGCAATATAAAACAGAAGACAAAATATATATTTTATTCTTTTATTAGCTCAATAGGTGTATAACATACATTGATATTATATATCATTACAAACATAGTCAGTACATTGAGTAAATATATAGCACAAGTATAACAATTATTTATAGCTATGTAGTTGGGTGTCTGCTTAGCTCTATGTCATAAATGAATCATAAGGGGTGAAACTGTTAGAGATTGCTGGGTAGTCTAAACTGGTAGTGTAAAGAGTTAAATATCTAGAGGCTTAGTCGAGACGTTATCATCAGCTACCTTTCTTTTTATATAGAAATAGGAAAGAGCATTTCTTGTTTGACTGTAGGAAAATATGGAATTATTTAAGACTTTGAAACCTACATTTTTCCCACCCTTAGCCTTTTTCGTGGCGAGAACCTCTAAAAACATATCTTTATCTAATTTGTTGTGTTGCTTGCTTAGCCCTTTACAACTGATTTTATCGTAATCCCCACTACAATGGTACGTCTTACTACATAAGCTAACAAGAGCCGTCCCTTCGTACTCTAGTTTAAAAAGCCCAGGCGTTCGTTTGGTGTACGCTTTAACACCCTTACAGTTTATACAGTCTGTCTTGCTAATATGCTCATCGCAAAACTCGGCGGGAAACCAGTCTTTATATACGGTATTAAACTCAGCCCGCAGCCCTGACTTAACTATATCCTCCAACTTAGGTGCACTTAAAGCCAAGTATAAACTATCAGTATCTGTTTCACATAACTGAAAGTCGGATCTAGCCACAAACTTATCTAAGAACTCGAAATAAAAATCTAACATACGAAGTTTTGCATACTGATAGACGAAGAAACCGATTTGTAGGGGTAAGTCCCAAACAGTTTTCTTTTTCTCCATCTCAACTTCAAAAAGATCCACACCTATTTCAGCCATCTTTTTAAACCGGGAACTATTAATCATTTTCGATATCTCACCCCCCTGAACATATGAGACAGCGCTATGATTGGCCTTATCGGTTAGAGTCTTCCCATAGGCTGAGTTTCCTAAGAGCTTCATCGTATCACTTACTATAGATTGATTTTCGTCTAGATCACCAGCCCGCCTAGCGTCTGAAACCATTTCTCCAAACTTTTTAAAACAACTAGACGGTTGATATTCTATCACCTGATAAATTTTTGTTACCTCCAAGCCGTGGTCTAAATACCATTTTAACAGCGGTGTTGCCAACAAAATTTTTTCCCCGACATAACTACCTATTAGGGTGCGACGAGGGGTTGACAACAAGTTATGTTTGAGGGCATATTCACCCATAAACGGTCCAATATCATCACGCGTGACGTCAATATTTTTGAAAATTGGAGTCATCTCACTGAAATGTTCCTTCAGGCGGTCGGGGACATGAAGATCACATTCCACTAAACCAAAACATGTCCCATCTGAAACAGAAGTCAGAATCTGTTTATCACTGAGAGGGAGCCCTTCTTTAGAGTAAGAGGGTCTAGCTCGAGGGATGGCTTTAGAAAGGAAAGCCCTAATGGTTGGGTCAGACTTTTTCAGAGCCTGCCACTCACATTCCCACATAACTTCTACTGTGACTTTGACCTCCTCAGTTAGATAGGTGTGTATCTCACATGTTTTTTCAAACAGCTCGAACAAGGGCTTATTATTAACAGGGTTTCTATCTTTACCTTTGGTGAGGGGGCAGTCTTTGTGACCATGGTACAAACAACCATGAAAATTATAGCCTCTTCTATTGGATTTATCCCACCCATCCACAGGGATATTTCTATCACCTAACCGAAACTCCCTCCCATTAAACTGAGTTTTCAACTCCACCCCTTTCTGGTGGGCGACCCACGTTAGCCACTCTCTACTTTGTTGGACATAATAGTTATCTTTTTCCACCCTAAACCCGGTCTCCATTCTTCTAATAATTGGGTAATCTGTTGGCATTGGGTTCATCAGAGCCCAAAGATACAACGCATTGGCATCGTATCCTTGGATGGATTGGACCAGCTTTCCTCCCCTAATAAACGTTTTGCCTACCTCGTGATACCTATGGAAAATTATAGAGGGACCTCCAACGATATTAGCCCTAATCATTGTGTGTAGACTAGCCTGTTTGCTCGAACATAAACTAAACATTACACCCCTATCAACGGTCTTAAAAAGATACTTTAAACAAACACCCGGAACCGAAATGGCGTCTTTAAAACAGTCCACACCCCGCTCCCCATAAAAACGAACCTGCTGCTCCAAGGCTTCTAAAAATGGGACTACATCTTTGTTATTATACCAAATCAAAAAGTCCTTAAGGGTCGTCATCTTATTAACCTTCCAGACCTTTTTACACAGAGCATATTCCTCCTTGGAAATGTTGGCATTTTTTAACGACGAATGAAATGCTTCGTGTGGGGGTAACTCCGTCTCATTCAACTTGTTTAAATCCGTTATGTACTCGTAACAGAAAACACCCTTTGTCTCCTCTACTTTATAAGCGGCCAGATATTTACTATAGCTAAACCCGGGGGCTAGATAGTTTACAATATCTAAGAATTTTAGATTCTGTGTTGCAATACACATAAAGTTATTGTTTCTTTTAACTATAAACTTGAACGGTTTTGGTACTTTGTAGTCGCCTTCAATTTTATCTTCCTCTTCCGCGTTAACCTCGGTTTCTTCTTCTTCCTCTTCCATACTATCTTCTTCTTCGTCCACTTGGGCAGTGACATCCATGAAGTGCTTTATTAAATAAGGTTTAATGACGTTGACGTCATATTTCCCCGAGTTAAACCCTATAACTGGAAGCTCTTTTAAATACTCATCAAACTTAGCTATTAGCTTGTGTTTGTTCAGTTCATGGAGTTGAGTAAAAATACTGTCAAACCGAGCTCGCAACAACGAGTATGCCGTATCAGCGATACCAGTGAGGTAATCAACCATCTGACTAACTAAAACCTGTGGGTCACCCTTCGTTATGAAGCATATTGGTCCCTCCCACCCAAGGACATTTGACGCTATAGAGCAGGAGAGGGGCACGTGTTTAGCTACAAAGGTAGTCGACTGAGTCTCTTGTGGAACATTCCTACTATCAAAGTAACATTCATAATCGAATGTCGCCCTGAACGGGTAAATAAAAGACTCTGGGGTACTGATCCCTTCAGCGCTGATCGCGTCCCATACACTTTCAGGTGAAGAGTAAACCCCACCCTTATATGTCTCTACAGCCATATCCCCATTACAAGTTTTTTCGTGCCTATCCATACGCCCAAACTTTTTCCACAATTTCCCACATTTTCCACAAGAAAAGCTTTTACTAGCCCTAGAAAGATCGTTTATATAAAAGAAGTGGTTTTTGTAAAGTAAAAGACGGAGAGTTTCACTATAACTACTGCCACTTCTCAGGACAATACGCAAGGCTTGGTCAGAATCAAACTCAAAAATATCTATGTTTATTGAAAAACAATTTTCTAAGAGAGGCATTTCGGCAAGAGTTACACCGTGAAAGCTACTTAACATTAGAGACGGGTTAAACTGTTTGAAAAGTAATCTCGAAGCCTTCCTAACATCTTTAACAGAGGTACCTCTATGGACAGCTAGACAACGGAAGAAGCAGAGATTATCATTGTAAACTTTAGAATGGGAATCGGTTTGAAGGATATTAATGCCGTAGTTGGATGCAATGTAGGGTGGGATATCTAGCAGACACCCTATAGGATAATCTTGAAGTTTATAAATATAAACACTCGTACTGACTAACGCCTCCAAGGTATATTTGGTTGTCTCCCTGTTTTTATTTGCATACCCTAATATATCACTTTCATTTAATCTATCGACAAACGTTTCAAAATCATGTCTGTTGTTAACTAACAAGGGTTTGTCTAACCCTGTCGCATTATTCGAGCTGGCGTGAAAGTAACGCAATCCCTGTGTCTCCCTATGTCTTAAAACTAGATGATGACTATAATTCACCTTGAAACGCTTTTTCTGGGCTAGAAAAATTGGGTTTACAAGGGTCTTCCAATCTATAGGAGTATCAGGCTGATGAAATATAGTGTACGTGTCCAGGTATTTGTTCCTACGGTCATGTGTTCGAATAGCTAACCAGTTGTTCTTATATATCTTTCTAATATCTTGAGGCAACTTATTTAAAGTGTCTATTTCATTAATAAGTCTTGGTCTCTTTGAGGGGTCTTGAGTCGAACTCTTTACTGCCCGCTTGCGTGAGGTTGTCGATACTTGTGGACGTGCTGGTGAGGCAGGAACTAATGATACAAGAGATACCGAATGCTCTGTCTTGATATGTCTGGCAAGGCTGTCTGCTCTATTATATACGCGTCCACAAACATCACATTTATATTCCTGACGCCCATGTACACTAGCAACGTGTCGTTTTACGATCCGGCTCCGGGTAAAAGTTTTGGAGCAGAGATGACAAATGTTAGACATCTGTAGAAAAGAAATTGAAACATTACAACTAAAAAACAGTGAACATTACAAGAAAGAAAACAAGAAAAGTAAACAATGAGAACTATCGAAATTAATATTAAAGAACTATGATCACACTTACTTTTTATGTGTCTGAAGGCACGAAACACATCCATCGTCAAGAACTGTAAGCGAAAGTCTGATTACAAGCTTCACAGATATATACACTTGAAACACCGGAAGTGTTACTAAAAATAGAACTGACCTCTGAGGCAATACCGGATGTGTTACTAAAAATAGTTTTTGACCGCTGACGCAATGCCCGCTTTATTTTAGACATCCCCATTGCAAAAATTTACATTAAAAACCACTTTTAGGATTTTACCCCCTTATCATTTTTTGAGGGTTACGCCCATGGAATCGATAAAAATCGTAATTTTAGCACGTAGGCTTACTTAAAACTTTATTTTAGACATCCCCATACCAAAAATTTACTTAAAAATCACTTTTGACATTGTAACCCCCCTTACCATTTTTGAGGGTTACGCCCCTGAAAGCGATAAAAATCGTAAATTTAGCACGTAGGCTTACTTAAAACTTTATTTTAGACATCCCCACACCAAAAATTTATTTAAAAATCACTTTTGAAATTGTAACCCCCTTACCATTTTTGAGGGTTACGCCCCTGAAATCGAAAAAAAATTGAAATATAACCTCAAGGCATACCTAAAACTTTATTTTAGACATCCCCACACCAAAAATTAACTCAAAAATCACTTTTTAAATTGTTACCCCCCTTAAAATTTTTGAGGGTTACGCCCCTGAAATTGATAAAAAATTGAAATATAACCTCAAGGCATACCTCCCACATAATTTTTGACACCCCTACATATCAAATTCCATAAAAAAAACAACAAAAAGCTAGTAGTAGCGGTGGCTGTGAACTCAACAGAAAAGTGGAATAACATGCACCGAAATACAATAGATTTGGTACCGAAACTGTTTCGGTGCCAAAACCGCACGAGAAGTAGTATGTTGGGTTCACCGCCACCTACACTACTAGCTTTTTGTTGTTTTTTTTTATGGAATTTGATATGTAGGGGTGTCAAAAATTATGTGGGAGGTATGCCTTGAGGTTATATTTCAATTTTTTATCAATTTCAGGGGCGTAACCCTCAAAAATTTTAAGGGGGGTAACAATTTAAAAAGTGATTTTTGAGTTAATTTTTGGTGTGGGGATGTCTAAAATAAAGTTTTAGGTATGCCTTGAGGTTATATTTCAATTTTTTTTCGATTTCAGGGGCGTAACCCTCAAAAATGGTAAGGGGGTTACAATTTCAAAAGTGATTTTTAAATAAATTTTTGGTGTGGGGATGTCTAAAATAAAGTTTTAAGTAAGCCTACGTGCTAAATTTACGATTTTTATCGCTTTCAGGGGCGTAACCCTCAAAAATGGTAAGGGGGGTTACAATGTCAAAAGTGATTTTTAAGTAAATTTTTGGTATGGGGATGTCTAAAATAAAGTTTTAAGTAAGCCTACGTGCTAAAATTACGATTTTTATCGATTCCATGGGCGTAACCCTCAAAAAATGATAAGGGGTAAAATCCTAAAAGTGGTTTTTAATGTAAATTTTTGCAATGGGGATGTCTAAAATAAAGCGGGCATTGCGTCAGCGGTCAAAAACTATTTTTAGTAACACATCCGGTATTGCCTCAGAGGTCAGTTCTATTTTTAGTAACACTTCCGGTGTTTCAAGTGTATATATCTGTGAAGCTTGTAATCAGACTTTCGCTTACAGTTCTTGACGATGGATGTGTTTCGTGCCTTCAGACACATAAAAAGTAAGTGTGATCATAGTTCTTTAATATTAATTTCGATAGTTCTCATTGTTTACTTTTCTTGTTTTCTTTCTTGTAATGTTCATTGTTCTTTAGTTGTAATGTTTCAATTTCTTTTCTACAGATGTCTAACATTTGTCATCTCTGCTCCAAAACTTTTACCCGGAGCCGGATCGTAAAACGACACGTTGCTAGTGTACATGGGCGTCAGGAATATAAATGTGATGTTTGTGGACGCGTATATAATAGAGCAGACAGCCTTGCCAGACATATCAAGACAGAGCATTCGGTATCTCTTGTATCATTAGTTCCTGCCTCACCAGCACGTCCACAAGTATCGACAACCTCACGCAAGCGGGCAGTAAAGAGTTCGACTCAAGACCCCTCAAAGAGACCAAGACTTATTAATGAAATAGACACTTTAAATAAGTTGCCTCAAGATATTAGAAAGATATATAAGAACAACTGGTTAGCTATTCGAACACATGACCGTAGGAACAAATACCTGGACACGTACACTATATTTCATCAGCCTGATACTCCTATAGATTGGAAGACCCTTGTAAACCCAATTTTTCTAGCCCAGAAAAAGCGTTTCAAGGTGAATTATAGTCATCATCTAGTTTTAAGACATAGGGAGACACAGGGATTGCGTTACTTTCACGCCAGCTCGAATAATGCGACAAGGTTAGACAAACCCTTGTTAGTTAACAACAGACATGATTTTGAAACGTTTGTCGATAGATTAAATGAAAGTGATATATTAGGGTATGCAAATAAAAACAGGGAGACAACCAAATATACCTTGGAGGCGTTAGTCAGTACGAGTGTTTATATTTATAAACTTCAAGATTATCCTATAGGGTGTCTGCTAGATATCCCACCCTACATTGCATCCAACTACGGCATTAATATCCTTCAAACCGATTCCCATTCTAAAGTTTACAATGATAATCTCTGCTTCTTCCGTTGTCTAGCTGTCCATAGAGGTACCTCTGTTAAAGATGTTAGGAAGGCTTCGAGATTACTTTTCAAACAGTTTAACCCGTCTCTAATGTTAAGTAGCTTTCACGGTGTAACTCTTGCCGAAATGCCTCTCTTAGAAAATTGTTTTTCAATAAACATAGATATTTTTGAGTTTGATTCTGACCAAGCCTTGCGTATTGTCCTGAGAAGTGGCAGTAGTTATAGTGAAACTCTCCGTCTTTTACTTTACAAAAACCACTTCTTTTATATAAACGATCTTTCTAGGGCTAGTAAAAGCTTTTCTTGTGGAAAATGTGGGAAATTGTGGAAAAAGTTTGGGCGTATGGATAGGCACGAAAAAACTTGTAATGGGGATATGGCTGTAGAGACATATAAGGGTGGGGTTTACTCTTCACCTGAAAGTGTATGGGACGCGATCAGCGCTGAAGGGATCAGTACCCCAGAGTCTTTTATTTACCCGTTCAGGGCGACATTCGATTATGAATGTTACTTTGATAGTAGGAATGTTCCACAAGAGACTCAGTCGACTACCTTTGTAGCTAAACACGTGCCCCTCTCCTGCTCTATAGCGTCAAATGTCCTTGGGTGGGAGGGACCAATATGCTTCATAACGAAGGGTGACCCACAGGTTTTAGTTAGTCAGATGGTTGATTACCTCACTGGTATCGCTGATACGGCATACTCGTTGTTGCGAGCTCGGTTTGACAGTATTTTTACTCAACTCCATGAACTGAACAAACACAAGCTAATAGCTAAGTTTGATGAGTATTTAAAAGAGCTTCCAGTTATAGGGTTTAACTCGGGGAAATATGACGTCAACGTCATTAAACCTTATTTAATAAAGCACTTCATGGATGTCACTGCCCAAGTGGACGAAGAAGAAGATAGTATGGAAGAGGAAGAAGAAGAAACCGAGGTTAACGCGGAAGAGGAAGATAAAATTGAAGGCGACTACAAAGTACCAAAACCGTTCAAGTTTATAGTTAAAAGAAACAATAACTTTATGTGTATTGCAACACAGAATCTAAAATTCTTAGATATTGTAAACTATCTAGCCCCGGGTTTAGCTATAGTAAATATCTGGCCGCTTATAAAGTAGAGGAGACAAAGGGTGTTTTCTGTTACGAGTACATAACGGATTTAAACAAGTTGAATGAGACGGAGTTACCCCCACACGAAGCATTTCATTCGTCGTTAAAAAAATGCCAACATTTCCAAGGAGGAATATGCTCTGTGTAAAAAGGTCTGGAAGGTTAATAAGATGACGACCCTTAAGGACTTTTTGATTTGGTATAATAACAAAGATGTAGTCCCATTTTTAGAAGCCTTGGAGCAGCAGGTTCGTTTTTATGGGGAGCGGGGTGTGGACTGTTTTAAAGACGCCATTTCGGTTCCGGGTGTTTGTTTAAAGTATCTTTTTAAGACCGTTGATAGGGGTGTAATGTTTAGTTTATGTTCGAGCAAACAGGCTAGTCTACACACAATGATTAGGGCTAATATCGTTGGAGGTCCCTCTATAATTTTCCATAGGTATCACGAGGTAGGCAAAACGTTTATTAGGGGAGGAAAGCTGGTCCAATCCATCCAAGGATACGATGCCAATGCGTTGTATCTTTGGGCTCTGATGAACCCAATGCCAACAGATTACCCAATTATTAGAAGAATGGAGACCGGGTTTAGGGTGGAAAAAGATAACTATTATGTCCAACAAAGTAGAGAGTGGCTAACGTGGGTCGCCCACCAGAAAGGGGTGGAGTTGAAAACTCAGTTTAATGGGAGGGAGTTTCGGTTAGGTGATAGAAATATCCCTGTGGATGGGTGGGATAAATCCAATAGAAGAGGCTATAATTTTCATGGTTGTTTGTACCATGGTCACAAAGACTGCCCCCTCACCAAAGGTAAAGATAGAAACCCTGTTAATAATAAGCCCTTGTTCGAGCTGTTTGAAAAAACATGTGAGATACACACCTATCTAACTGAGGAGGTCAAAGTCACAGTAGAAGTTATGTGGGAATGTGAGTGGCAGGCTCTGAAAAAGTCTGACCCAACCATTAGGGCTTTCCTTTCTAAAGCCATCCCTCGAGCTAGACCCTCTTACTCTAAAGAAGGGCTCCCTCTCAGTGATAAACAGATTCTGACTTCTGTTTCAGATGGGACATGTTTTGGTTTAGTGGAATGTGATCTTCATGTCCCCGACCGCCTGAAGGAACATTTCAGTGAGATGACTCCAATTTTCAAAAATATTGACGTCACGCGTGATGATATTGGACCGTTTATGGGTGAATATGCCCTCAAACATAACTTGTTGTCAACCCCTCGTCGCACCCTAATAGGTAGTTATGTCGGGGAAAAAATTTTGTTGGCAACACCGCTGTTAAAATGGTATTTAGACCACGGCTTGGAGGTAACAAAAATTTATCAGGTGATAGAATATCAACCGTCTAGTTGTTTTAAAAAGTTTGGAGAAATGGTTTCAGACGCTAGGCGGGCTGGTGATCTAGACGAAAATCAATCTATAGTAAGTGATACGATGAAGCTCTTAGGAAACTCAGCCTATGGGAAGACTCTAACCGATAAGGCCAATCATAGCGCTGTCTCATATGTTCAGGGGGGTGAGATATCGAAAATGATTAATAGTTCCCGGTTTAAAAAGATGGCTGAAATAGGTGTGGATCTTTTTGAAGTTGAGATGGAGAAAAAGAAAACTGTTTGGGACTTACCCCTACAAATCGGTTTCTTCGTCTATCAGTATGCAAAACTTCGTATGTTAGATTTTTATTTCGACTTCTTAGATAAGTTTGTGGCTGGATCCGACTTTCAGTTATGTGAAACAGATACTGATAGTTTATACTTGGCTTTAAGTGCACCTAAGTTGGAGGATATAGTTAAGTCAGGGCTGCGGGCTGAGTTTAATACCGTATATAAAGACTGGTTTCCCGCCGAGTTTTGCGATGAGCATATTAGCAAGACAGACTGTATAAACTGTAAGGGTGTTAAAGCGTACACCAAACGAACGCCTGGGCTTTTTAAACTAGAGTACGAAGGGACGGCTCTTGTTAGCTTATGTAGTAAGACGTACCATTGTAGTGGGGATTACGATAAAATCAGTTGTAAAGGGCTAAGCAAGCAACACAACAAATTAGATAAAGATATGTTTTTAGAGGTTCTCGCCACGAAAAAGGCTAAGGGTGGGAAAAATGTAGGTTTCAAAGTCTTAAATAATTCCATATTTTCCTACAGTCAAACAAGAAATGCTCTTTCCTATTTCTATATAAAAAGAAAGGTAGCTGATGATAACGTCTCGACTAAGCCTCTAGATATTTAACTCTTTACACTACCAGTTTAGACTACCCAGCAATCTCTAACAGTTTCACCCCTTATGATTCATTTATGACATAGAGCTAAGCAGACACCCAACTACATAGCTATAAATAATTGTTATACTTGTGCTATATATTTACTCAATGTACTGACTATGTTTGTAATGATATATAATATCAATGTATGTTATACACCTATTGAGCTAATAAGAGAATAAAATATATATTTTGTCTTCTGTTTTATATTGCTCGTTTTTCCTAGATGTTATATAATCTACTAACCTATCACTAACGATCAAGTACATAAAGAACTCCAAAGTCAGCACACACCAGACATAAACAGGGCACTTCCGCGGTCACCGGGACTATAGGTCAACATCCGGACACGAAATGGCATGGTTAACTCCCCTTGTCTCTCGTGTACATGTGGTGCGCTGCGCACCACACTATATATCTTTGTTAATTTACGGGCCAAATGCGACTTAGTTGGACCCTTGTATACTACTACTATCAGGTGTCCGCTAATCCTAGTATTTTAATTTTCCTTTTTGTCCTTTCTTCTATAAGTTCGACTTCTTTATTTTTTATCCCGCATATATTTATCGTTGCTAATTTAATCTCCATCTTCTCATCTTCAAAAACACACTTTGGGGGTTTATACCGACTGATGTTCCCGCCACGTGTTTGATCGCTAAGGTCTCACATGCGATCTTTTACGATCTAAATATAAAACTTTAGCTGATTACATTTAAAAAGTACTTATCAGTTCTTATCCTCCTCCTTGGTAGAAAACTTTACACAACTTTTCAAAAAAATCACTTTAATCACACACACTACACTCCGAAAATAAAACAACACGAGCAGCTACGATTATATCTGTAAGATTCATACAACTGAGTACCATTTGAATACCCCATTCACATGCTTCTGGAACTGACTGTGCTCCCCTGTCTCACCAGCTGGACAGCTGCAGCACTGTATTATAGGAAGATGATACTTAGATATTGAAGTTGGTCGTTCGAGCCTGCATCAAAATTGTTAAGTGTTGCCGCAAGTAGACCATATTGTTAAGACAGAAACACCAGGTTACAAATGGGAGTTGGCGATGTGACCAGGCACAGGTTGGTCGAGTGTAGACATGATTGTAGCTTGCTTGCTTGGTGCGTTCACCTGATAACTAAAGGAGTACACCTCTTCATCACCCGTCTTATAAAGGACGTTAAGTGGACGTGTCTGCGGTGTATTGTGGCTTGCAGTAAAACTGTGATATTTGCGCCTTTCGGCCCAACACATCCTACTTCAGCACGACATTTTAGAGTACCGGGTTGTCTTCCCCTCTTCGATCCCTACTCGCTTAGCCAGACTAGACAGGTTAGTCTGTTAATAGAGGCACCACGGAGAGGTGAAGCAAGGTCTGGATGTTTCTGGTTCACAGATCCTGGCGCAAGTCATCACTTGTGGGTCACTGACAACTTTCAGCTCTGGTGCTGTGAGGTGCGCCTTCGCCTCCGGGTAAACATGTGATTTTATAATTTCATTATGTGGTTTATAATTTCACAAATTCACATTGCAGGAAGATCTTACGATCTGTTGTTTGATGTGCGACGGGGATAATCCGACGACTAACTGTGTTTCATGTGTTCGGATTTGGAGTCAAAAACGATGTCCTACCATCATCAAGCGCTATACATTTTAAAAAAAATATGTCGATCATCATTTTCAGGAGGACATGAACTTCCGGTCATTATGATGGATAGGTGGCAGGAACTATTCAAGGCTATGTCTGAAAAGTGTTCCTTGTTGCAGTTTCCTTATATTCCAAGTCCGGCTTGTGGCAGGAGCTACTGAGCTAAGTGCTCTGTGCACACCGTGAGCTGTGTGTTTCATCCGTTTTGATCGTGTTTCGATTTTCCGATTGTTTACGATAAATGATGATATCGTATGACAGGGAACAGTTGGCTTTGTTCACTTTCTGTGCGGTTTCGCCTTATGTCTTGTGGCGTGTGCTGAGACTGCTATGATGGGGTCTACAGCTACGTTTCTTTGTTTGGGAGATGAGTTAGTACTTCGGATGATTCCACTGGCACGGGCGGTTGAGCAATTATGGATTTTAATTCGTTTTCAGTTATACTGGGGCTTTCCATAACAATAACAATAACTTTTGATAACGTACCTTGGAGTAAAATTTGATCGCAGTCTGTGTTTTACGGACCTTGTTGAACAGAAAAGCCCTCAGAGGATTAGCTGTCTTGAAAGTTATGGCAGCTGCCAACATTGAGTAGATTCCATTTACATTTCTGTTTAGGGATTGGTTCTCGCATCAATTGAGTTTGACCTAGCAAACGTCACTGTCAATACAACGCAGATCTATAGGCTAGCGAGAATACAAAATGAAGCGATGTGCATTACCTTGTAGCGTGCGACAGACACTCCCCACGTAAAAAAAAAGTAAAGTACCCCCGTCATGCCAAGTGGCGTATAGGGAAATGTGGTGTTAGTGACCATCAATTTTACAGATCTTCAGCACATGATTTTTGGGATAATGTGGTTGGTATTACGCCTGTGCCGCTTTACTTTCCCAGAAAAAACATCCGGTACCCATTTAAGGCTGGGTGAACCCGGAAGCCGTCGGTTGGTATCGAACCCTACCCTTGTCCTTTGTAGTCCAGTTCATTAATCACTGAGCTATCGCGGCTCCCACTCCCCACGTGTATATTCTTTATTTTTCAACCTTGAATGACAGGATCAATATCTGGAGTGTGCGAACACTAAGAGCTCTCAACAAGGGTAAAAGATGAGAGGCTAGAAATAGGCAAATCATGGGTGGGCGGTCCAAACAATGCCCTCAAACAGGTATGTGGACTTACCAATATCAACTCTGAGTCGATACCGGTGTCCGCATCATTCAGGGGCACACTTTCGTGCACTGTCACACTCGACAGGAAATTCAGGGAGAATATCCCAGTTGTGGTTGATTAGGAGGTCAACGTCCTCATATGGGACAACACCTACGAGGAAGCTAAAATATCTATATGGACGGATCCGTAAGGACACACCAAAAGAAGTGTATGACCATTTACAGTACGCTATGCAGGCAGAACAGTCAAAGAAGACAGTGGGGTATACGTTATGACCACGAGTAGCATGACGGTGGAGGTGATGGTAGTGACCAGAGCACTCATCTGGTTGGAGTCACAAGACTAACCAACGTCTGCATGCAAAGCAATTCGATGCGCATGATAAGTAAATTGGACTCGGACTCGTTACACAGGCAGTGGGTCGATTCATTGATGAAGCGAACGATAGCAAGTCACCTTTGTCTACGTCTGTGGACATCCAGGAGTCCTGGGAAATGAAAGAGCGGACAGGCTGGCTAGCCGTGATGTTTTAGAAGACGGGTAACCAATAGATCAGGCGGATGTCATCAATGCCCTCCGAGATGCGGAAAGGTCAAAAAATGTTAATAAATATGAGTTCATGTCACGCCTTCGAATGAGAGAGTTCGGAGTAAAGGTAAAGGGAGAATTGAAAAAAAAATAATAGAAAAAATTGTATGG
The DNA here is from genome assembly GCA_032433765.1 of Megaustenia siamemsis. Taxonomy (NCBI): domain Eukaryota; kingdom Metazoa; phylum Mollusca; class Gastropoda; order Stylommatophora; family Ariophantidae; genus Megaustenia; species Megaustenia siamemsis. The sequence continues at coordinate 35,432,873 of JAVIAB010000108.1, read as the reverse complement.
TAGAAGCTTTACTTAATTTATAGACGACACAAATTCGAACGACGTTTCGGCTCAATAGGCCTTCAGCAGGAACAAACAAACAACATACACAGAGATGTGTAAGTGAATAGAACTAGTCCTACATAGCTATCTAGTAATGAAACAACTAAAAGAAAATAATCGAAACTGGTTTAAGAAACAATAAAATTTCTTCCCTGTGTCGTGGACTGTGGCCAGAAGGAGAAAGAAGGATTCACAGGTGCGCGCTGTAATTACCCTATATATTTAGGGTCAACAACGTGTAAAGGGTACTAAGAATATGTGAGTTGAGCCTCGACTACATCGCCAGAGATAATGACTATACGCATCTACGAGCCCAAACATACATTTATGTACACACATACATATGTATACATATATATATATACAAATTTATATACAAATATATATAGAAATATATATACAAATATATATACATACATACATATATCTATATACCTACACGCATACATATGAATACATGCATACATATGCACACCCATACAGAGACAACCATATATATGTAGAAATGTTCCAAAGACCCTCCAAATGGAATACTCTGTATGGAACAACAGCAGAACTTAATACCTGCAGATACTACTACATGGCATTGGGCCGAAGGGCATCAGCTCAAAGGTCACTGGATCCATAACAACAACATGTAGAAATGTGCGAATAACACCCACATAACCAGAAGAGCACAAACCGTGATCAGTGTGCATACACAAAGGAGAAAGAATAGAACAGAAGAGTAACAGGTACTCGAAAGGAGGAAGGAGTGAGATGTCTGAGAGTAGGGTACACTAAAAAACATGTCATATGGTAAGTAGCACAGACAAAAGAGGTATAGGAGACCACTGAAGTATCGCAGTGGGGTCTAGTGGAGGAGAGCTGTGAATAGCATATCAAAGTAGATATACTAATGTGCCCAAACATGGGCAGCAGAGAGGACTATGCAATAGGGAAAGAGCAACTAAAGAGAAACTATGTGTGCGAGTGAGATACATTCATGCCTCGTGGGGTCAGTGAACCCAATTGGACTATAAGGCGATTCTCCAAAGCAAACCGGCTGCGGTCGCCAGAGTGGCAAAGCACAATACCAGTGATACGGATTTTGTTTTTGCTCTTGTGTTCTGCGGAATTGAAATGGGAAGCACTGGAGTGTCAATATTCTGTTGAATATCTCGAAAATGTTCACATAATCATTCCGCTAAACGTCTTGAGTAAAGGTACACCCAGAAAGGAGAGACTTAATGGGCGCATAAGAGGATTTATCAACGACAACTGAGCTGAAGTCGTCAGTCGCTGAACTCTACGGGACATACTGAGAAGAAGATCTAAACAACTATCGACATATTTTGAGTGCAATTATGATAAAGCACAAATAACTCAATGTTTGCTTTCTGTACTCTGGTCTCTATCTCTCTATTTATGCCTCCACCTTCTGTAAATATACTGCCTAAACATTTGAATGTTCTGACTTGTTTAATTTAAACGTCGTTTATTTTAACGTTTAAGTTTCCTCTTTTCCTATTTATATTCATTATTTCGGTTTTGGTGTTTTCATATTGTATTCTTTGCAGACATCATTCAGTGCTATTACATGCTGCTGTAAGCTTCTCCCATATTCATACATTAAGCATTTATCATCAGCAAAAAATAGCTCATTGATGTTCATTAGATCTTCGTTGTGGTGTGTTTTTAAATGTGTTACTTTAGTGATCTTATCCATGTAGGCTAATAAATGGCAGGGACGAAAGGAAACATCACTGACTTGTTCCTGGAATGATTTGGAAACAATCTGACATTCCTTCTCTGATGTTCTAATTTTATAATTTCATTATGTGGTTTATAATTTCACAAATTCACATTGCAGGAAGATCTTACGATCTGTTGTGTCTGTTACGATCTGGATGTGCGACGGGGATAATCCGACGACTAACTAACTGTGTTTCATGTGTTCGGATTTGGAGTCAAAAACGATGTCCTACCATCATCAAGCGCTATACATTAAAAAAAAAATATGACGATCATCATTTTCAGGACGACGTGAACTTCCAGTCAATATGGTGGATAGACGGCAGGAACCTTGAAGGCTATGTCTGAACTGCGCTTTAACTATTCGTATACAGTTATGTTTTGTAGCAATTCTCCTCTCACGTCGTATTCTTCTAGCATTTTCCATAATTTGTTTCTGTTGACTCGATAAAAAGCTTTCTCTTTCGCACCTATAAACATGATATTTATGTCTTTATAATATCCATTTGCTTTGTCCCTTAATTGCCGCATTATGAATATAGCGTGAGTGTGCCTTTGTTCTTATGGAAACCAAACCGGTTACTGCCTTAGCTGGGGTTCAGTTATGAGTCGTATCCTGTACTCTAAATTTTCACATACAGCTTGTCTATATATCTATCTCTATCTATTGACCTTTCGAGCCGTAAACGGCCCATAGGGCGTAGACCAAGATACAGCTTTTCTACTTGGCGTTAACTCTGTAGTGATAGGCCTCTGAACATTTCGCAGTCTCGCTTGCTCCCTTTATTATATATCCTTATGGGAACGACGACAGCTCTTTGCTAATTTATTTTTGAGCCATTCTGTTTATTTTATGATCCTGTAGATACATTTCAAATACTCTCACTATTCTTTTTCTAATCTTATGATGAAATTATATGAATTTAAGTATAATTTTAAAAGTTCATTTAACATTCGACGTATAATAATGCATTCTGAGCTTCTGAAGGAAATAAAATAACAGAAAAGACAAAAATTCATAATTTTTTAGACATCAGATAAACATGACCAACTGTGTTTTCGAGAAGTAGACCACACAAACTGAGGACATTAATTGCGGAACTTATTGTTTAAAATGGATAGAAAATAAAAAGAAGAAAGATAAAACGCAACAATTGTCATTTCTCCTAGCTCGTTGTTAGAGTTTTGGTGCTGAGAAAGCCATTGTTTTACAGAGAGAAACCAGGTTCTGTAAGCAGACAAGGGATTTCAATTAAAGGAACGAATGTTTGTGAAATAGGCTGATAAGATTGGCCAGTTGCCGTCAGCCAGGACTAAACAACCAGCTGAAGCCAAATGAAACAATTAAGGGGAGCTCACTGTATCCAGAAATGATTTAAGATAATTAACATCACGTTTCACTATTCTTTTTTGTTAAATGAACTCTATATTTGTTTACTTTTATTTTAGTGACATACACATATTACTGCATGCTTTACATTACAAGTGCTACAAAACATGGTTTTATTTCTTTGTTCAATGCCTTTTGTGTGCACAATGGTGAACTTGGTTATAATCTGTATGTTTATGTTTGTGTGTGTGTGTGTATTTATTTTAATACTTTCTAAAAATATTTTTGTTGTGTTGTGCGAAATTAGTGTTCTTGTAGTGTTCCATAAAATTGCTTTTGTAGTGATCTATAAAATTGTTTGAGTGCTCCTAAAAACTGTGTTTGTAGTGTTAAATAAAATTGTGTTTGTAGTGTTGAATAAAATTGAGTTTGTAGTGTTCCTTTAAATTGTGTTTGTTGTGATAACCATCTGTTGTGATATTGATTTGGCGACTGGAGGTGTAGATGAAAGTAACAACAACAATGATCAACGGTTTCAACCTATAACAAACAATCGAACGTGTCTGCTAATAAATTCTCTTCATGAAAACGTAGCTCGCCTGCTGCTGCTGAACACTTGGCTTGTTCATTCCCGCTAGTAAACGACAGACTGGGAAACACAAAAGACATTCTTCTTTTGGTGCACTCTGTCCGCCCTATGTGGCCGGAACAACGTCGGCAACATTTCCCAAGTCAGTTTCTTTGTCAACAGATAAACACACAGCTGGCCAGACATTTCCTGTATGGCCTGCAAATAATGTTGTTCATATGGAACACCCGTCAGTTCTCTGTTGCAAGGGCAATACTCGCGCTTGCTCTGAGTCACGTGATCCGGTTAGGGCCGACAATAGTTTTTAAATAGCAGCAGTTATTTATTTATTTATCACTTGTAAGTTAACAGTTATTTATTTACCAGTTGTGAGTTAACAGTTATTTATTTACCAGTTGTGAGTTGGCGGGTGAGGGAGAATTACAAAGAGGAAGTAAAGCAAGGGACCAGAAGAGGAATACGAGCACGCGCGGTGTAAGCAAGTGACATGCACTGACATTTCTTAAGGTGGTATAATTTATAAATGCAGACATGCAAAGTAAAAGGCAGGCAGACAGTTGAGAGATGAATCGATGGATAGACTAAAAGATGAGTAAATAGAGAGACGGACGAAAGCAGGAAAAGACGACCAAGCATGCATACACAAGAGATGTACGGCAATACAAGTCTGAAGAAGCTGCCACCCACGCATGCCAGAGACTGTTATTTTTATTAAAAGAGATGCGAAGTTCCTGTCACTGAATATTTCAAAGTTTAACTGTCGCAGATTTGATTATTGAGATACTTTTATCGAGGGAGAGAAAGGGTTAGAGACATTCGTTACCTTAGACATTCAGCTGTATAATATATCTCTTAATCGTATTAGATGCTTCGTCTTCTTCTCATTCTACTTTCTCGTCCTTGTTAATACAAAGAGGGTCATTTCTGAAGCTCTGAGGTCGTTTAAATCGAAGCTGCCATTTTTGCGACTTTCAATCCCACGCATGGGACTTCGTGACGATATGGTTCTATATTCCCTACGCTTGCTTAGCTGGAGCTACAATCATTGCCAGGACACCACGTGAAGTTCAGGTCAGCAATCTTCTTCTTCTACAGCGTTCACCCAACAGCTTCATCACCCACCTATTTCAAGAATATTAATTGATTGCAGGCGCTTTGTTTTGTGCTACGATATTTTGTTCCTTTCGTAACGAACAAACCCAAATCCATCTAAGCATTTTAAATAACATTTTTCCTTCACTCTTCGATCAGTACTTGCTTGGTTCAGTATTCATTTGTTGATCCTGACGCCTCCAGCAGTCTACTCACAGTTAGTTTGCTACTGATACCTTAGTGGACTTGCTCACTTGGATCTTTCCTTGAAGTTAAAATACACATATTTCTTTTACTATACATTCAAAGTAATTAGGAGAAGGTGTATTTCTTTTTTAATGTTGCGGTTAAAAATGAAATATTGCATCCTAAAACTCTTATTTTTTTTCAATCTATGATCCTTCTGTTGCGTGCATTAACTATTAATATGTTATTCACACATAAATACTTACTTTAGCTGAACATCTTAAGTTGTGTGAGTGATCACTGAATGAAACCAGTTAATAATATAAATTGTAAAAATTAGTGACTAATGATAATTCCAAACATAGATTCTGAGAAATATCATTGACTATAACTGAAAGACCACTTTGCTATAAAAACAAACAGTAGTGAACTATAAGTGGCTGACAGCTATCAGTTTATATTGTGTCGTATAGTATTATACAGAAGCATTGTGTCACTTATTTCAGTTGGAACAAACCAGAAAATTAATGGCCTTTTGTACTTTAATGTACCTTTTGAGTTGTCAATGTAGGCATCTTCGCACTGTCTGTTTTAATTGCATTAATTTATCTGCAGTACAAGATCCGAAGTAATTGTAACTATAGTAACTACAAACAGTTTACAAAAGAAAGCAAGACAAGTTACGGAAATACTCCAACAAGGAGCACGTAAGTCTATATTGGGAATACGATTGTTTACCTATCTTCTTACATGGCCCAGCCACCTTAATCTACAAATCTCAAGTGTTGCCATGATCGATGGGAGTTTGGCTCATTGTAAGACATTAGAGTTAGTTACTTTGTCCTGCCATTTGATGTTCATAATCTTGCGAAGGCAACGTACATGAAAGCTGTTTAACCTTTTCTCCTGCCCTGCATAGGTAGTCCAAGTTTCTGATCCATATAGAAATGTACTAAGCACACACCTTTTGTCAAAGTATGCACACTGAGTTATATTTAACTCGCTGATTACACCCTAATAGTTCGTTCTAATAGACCTCCTCATTTTCTTCACGCCCCCACCCCCACATCTCTCTACTTAATTCAACTACTGACTCTCCACTTCTTGTTCTCCTGGCCACAAGATTTTTCGTATCACTGTCCAATGAACCGCCATTTAAAGACCACAATATTTTCATTTGGCACAAAAGTGCAGAACTGTTACTGCCTCTACCCTCCAAATAACATGTAGGCTGGGCATGGCAACCATCTGTGTTTGATAGATTTATTTATTTATTATTATTTTTTTTTTTTTTGGGGGGGGGGAAGTTCCATTTTCAAGACAGTGGAATGAGTATGTGTTCCATCAACTGCTGCATGATTTGCTTTGGATGCAATTTAATCTCTCAGATCAATATGAGCTCTCTAATGTAGATCATTCATTTATTCATTTTCCTCTCGACCGAAGACAGCAAATAGGGTAAAAGTCAGAGTTCTCCACGACTGACAATTTGCTGCTAGTTCTTGTAGGTTTTGGTTGTTTCTTACACTTGGCTGCGGTCTTTTTAGTGAATTAAGCAGTGTGAATACGTCCTTTGTTGTTAAGATGTTGGGCGTACAACGCCATGGTGTTGAACGATGCTGCTTGTAACACTCTAACATTAGTGGGGCGAGATGAAGATTTCGATTATTTTTGTGAATCTGCAGCCCTTGTGCGACTCCTGGATTTTCTTGATAAGAATGATGTTGTCAACATTCAAGAGAGCTACAGGGACAATAGAGGAAGGCTTGCGAATCAGCATAGTTTTATTTCTCAGTTGTTTCACGCTTAGGATTTTCTGAGGAGGACATGTGAGCACTTATCGATAGTTGTCGATAAAGTTAATCGATTAACATACTAACAAATCAACAAATGAACTAAGTAATTAATCACTGAAATGCATTGTGAAGTATGATATGCTCAGTTTTATTAACACCAGTACATCTTGTAGTATGGCCGAGCCCAATCATACAACTTTCTGCTTACGGCCTATTGAAGACTAATAACATATAAATATGAATAACATTTATATTATTATACAGGGAAAATTGGGTGTCCGGTTAGCGCAATCGATAGGCGGTTGGCTTACCACGGCAACAGCCGGGGTTCGTAATCCTGGCGAGGACACCTGGGTTTTACTAATTCCCTAAAAATTAGTAGGAGCCGCGATAGCTCAGTGGTTAGTGAACTGGACTACTACGGACAAGGGGTAGGGTTCGATCCCAACCGACGGCTCCGGGTTCACCCAGCCTTAAATGGGTACCGGATTTTTTCTGGGAAAGTAAAAGCAGCACGGGCGTAATACCGACCACATTACCCCAAAAATCATGTGCTGAAGGTCTGTAAAATATAGGGTCACTAACACCATATTTCCCTATACGCCACTTGGCGTGACGGGGGGTACTTTACTTTTACAGGGAAAATTCCGAGGTGATGGATCAGCGAATAATTTCAGGGGAAGAGATATATTTACAACACTCAGAAAAAAAATATCAACAAGAGAAAAAAACAAGGCATCGTGCCGAGTGTACGGGTTTTATTCTGTTTGGGACCGTCTATTGTTCTTTGTTTTTTTTTTCTGTTGATTATTTGCGATTTTTTTCCACGTGTTGCAAACACATCTTTTCCCCCTGAAATTATTCGCTAAGACTTATTGAATTGACAATCAGGCTGAAGATGTAATGCAGAAATGCATTCGTACTCTTACGTCATTAAAAAATAGCTGTTTATCAGAAGAGACTGCTGGTTCGCTTGCGTTACTATCAGATTTGTGCTGTACCCCATTACGTCACTATCCGGAAAGACCGCCATATCTTATTGGTACTGTCAGCCATTGACATTTTTTCAGTGTCAAGGATACTGTAAGTAGTTGACAGCAAAACTAAAAATAATATCGTTACGATATTTATCCCGTTTCTGTAGTCAACTGAGGGTCGGTTAAATTAGGGAATAAAAGCCACATACTCAGTGCTATCCCTATGATGTGTTCGGATCAAAGTACTTCATTTCATCCCGACAGAAAATGGATTGTTTGATTCGTCCATCTAGTCTGTTGTACTCAAAATAAATATTGTCAATAGCTTTGACTTCCAATAACGACATTCCCTAAACAATGAGGTGTATATATATACCAAAGAGATGTATCTTTTTTCCTGTTCTTATTGTTGATAAATCACAAATTTCTAAAAACTCATGAAACACATTGAAATTGTCGTTTATGCGCCTAACAAACACAAGTAACTGAGCATTAATTGTCATGTTGCCACTATCATCTATTGCAATAGAGAAGTATCTGGAAACAGCAGTTACATATTTATGCCTTTTGATACATCGCCTGCCATTTCTTCAATGCGCAATAATACGGTTATGATGCATCATAATTGCATTTCGTGATAGAGAAATATTTTCAGCCATTAGTTTGATATTGGTATCGCCAGCGTTTTCTGCAAAGATTGAAACGCTTTCCTTAATAATCTCACCGTCTCAGAACATTTTTTTCTTCTTAACAAGAAGTGATATTTCGTAAGAGGCCTTTACCATGTTTTTCATTTCTTCACTTTATTTTAAATAAATAAGTTTTGCATTCAATGAATTCCTTTCTTTTTCTTTGAGATGTAGTCAGTTCTTAAAGCAGAAACAAGGGGTAAATTATGTGTTGAATGCATCATGTCTTTGTTTGAAATGCCTTTCCATGTATTTTTCACTGCTAAACAAATCGGCCCCGAAGCACTTCCCATTGAGAAACTGTTCTTCCCATTCTTCATTAAATGTTCAGACGCCCAATTCACTTTCACTTATTTTTTTTTTTTAAGGAAATATGCTTGCTTAAAGCTATCTTAACTAACACTATAGTCCGTTCAGAAATTCATAATCACACCTGAATTAGTTTTGCGTGATAACCGCTTGTTATTTTGGTTTCAAAATTTGCATGCAATCTTAGAATATTGATGACGCAAAGATTTTGGTATTTTTTATTCCACAAACACAACAGATTTTGCACATCAGCGAATTCCTTTGATCTTTTATGACGATATCACACAAGTTGATTCAAATTTTAGAGTTTACAGTAATCGTGTTAAATTTTCCAGTTTACTGCAATTCTTGTCAGAGGCGTATCTACATAGTGCTTAATTGTGGGTGTTGTTCGTTATGTGTATTTGCAAACATGAATTCAATTGGTTACAATTAGTCTTGTCCTTCGGTCACCATTAGACCCCAGGACGTCCTAACTGCAGCTGGAATTGAATTCATCTTAATTTTAATCATTCCGAATCTGACGATTCCAAGAGTTTGATAATCATTACTGGCTGGACAAATAGTAATCCATCTCGTTTCCAGTACTCATCTTCCACCCGCAGCACATGTTCAACACACTTCTTCCAGAACGGAATGTCTATTTTTGAGAGAGACTCGCGTGTCAGAACTTCAACATCACACATTTTAAACGTCCTGTTCTGTTCTGCAGCTTGTCCTTTGACGTGAGCCCAGACAAGTTCGATTGGATTAAGGTGCGCATGATATTCAGAGAGGTCGAAGAGAGGTGTGGCCGTATTTCTCAATGATTTTGTCAACATGGTACACCTTTTTCTTATTCGTATTCTTCACAAGTTGTAACAATTCGGGTTTTAAATATGTCTCGTCAAACTTGACATTTTCATTCGCAAGCCATGTCCTAATTTGCTCTTTTGTATTTGATGCAGTAGGCACTGTCTTCCTCTGATACGACATTGTGGTATGATGCATTATGCATGACTATGCATGAAGGTCTCTCCAGGATTGGTAAAAGATCGTTCTCCAACCAGTGCCTGAAAATGTTTCCATTCATTTCAGTATGGTAGTCTGATGGCATCAGTGATGACACTGTAACATTAAAAAATAGCTTCTATGGTTTTTAATATGTGCCCCCCCCCTGTCTCCCCCCCAGTTCCCCCCCCCCCCCAATCTAATGCCTCACATATATGTGGGCATATTTTATTTTAAGTTGAATAGCCCATTAAATTTATAGAGTAACCAGAGCATGAAATAAATATTTAAACTTTTATTTTCAATGATTTTTACGCCTACCAGGCATGGTGACAACATTCTTCTCGGCAGTTTATATCAGTCAAGTTCAGAGATGAGCATTTAAACAGCCAAGCTTTAAATGATCAGTGTTTGAAATATAAGGTATAGGATCTACTGACTACGCTGAGACCACAGTGCGTTGTATATAAAAGTCTATGAAAGTGTCAAAAATGTTAAACAGTCTGCCAAACCTATAAGTAAATCCAGCATGGAACAAGTCGCTATAGAAGTGTTTACTTTAGAATTTAGAATGTATTGGCGTCACTACAAGCGGATAATTCTCATATCTACTAAATAGCTGTTCCAGAAACTATCATCCAGATTTTTCATACTATTCTAGTGAACGTATTGTGTTTTGTTTTTTTTTAAAAACAGTGCGAAGTTCACGATGCATACTTCCGGGTCTTTGCAACGTTCGCCGCCGGCGACAGGTTCACCATGCGCCGGCGCCAAGTTCGAGTGGACTTCATGGTCGGTGAGAGTGCCCCAAAAAACGCTGTCCCATGAAATAAAGGCAGGTTTCTATTTCGGTGATCGTACAATCCGACTGTTGATGGCGAATTTACAGTCGATTAATTATTACACATCCTATTCCAGGGAAACACTAGAGCCGGGCACCATTTCACTTCTATCAACAGTGGTCGCCTGCAGCAAAGACGTTCTTCATGCGCTGGCGTAAAATTCACTTTGACTCCGTGGTCATGTGAATTAAACCGGACCACTGCTGTCTCTGCAAACGAAAATCCAGAACAGGAAGAATCATTTTGAAAACTTGCTACAGCAAAAATACGACTAGTCCTGAAAAATGGAGTTACTGTCAAGGGAGAAAAGCAGGTCAATGATGGAGAGAGTCCCGTAGTCCTTCAGCTTTCAGGTTCATAGAGACGCAATTAAATTGTACAACTTGTATGTATCTTTAGTTTGGTTGTTGTGTTGTACTGGTGAACAAAAGCAGCTCTTTCATTGTTTGGTCTAGCTTGAACCATCCTAGCTTTATTTATTCGTTTATTCACACTATCGCTCCAATGCGGTGTAACAAAACTATCAAAGTGTGAATACAATCTTTGTTGCAAACTGGTTTTCCTATTTTATTGTTACAGATTTAATGCTTTTAGAGCAAGGATTTCAGTTTATTTAACAATAACAGTCATAAAAGGGCATGTATGCTGATTTCATATGCAACGTCACTACAAGGTAAGAAAACGGATCGAACAAGGATGTTCCCTTCGTCCATTCTCTTGTTGACTAATTATTATTTGTATAGATGTGTTATAGGGAGCCGCGATAGCTCAGTGGTTAGTGAACTGGACTACAAAGGACAAGAGGTAGGGTTCGATCCCAACCGACGGCTTCCGAGTTCACCCAGCCTTAAATGGGTACTGGATTTTTCCTGGGAAAGTAAAGCGGCATGGGCGTAATACCTACCACATTACCCCAAAAATCATATGCTGAAGGTCTGTAAAATTTTTGGTAACTAACACCATATTCCCTATACGCCACTTGGCGTGACGGGGCTCTTTACTTTTTTACTTTATAGATGTGTTATTACCAGCACATTCTATAGAAATCTGATAGATCAACCTCGGAGATACTGTAAACAAGTTGTTTTTACTGGAAACATTTAAGATAACGACAAAATGAGGTGGTAGAAGTGTAATACTTGAACTGCAACATTCCCCTCAATCAAAATCATTTACTATTACATGAAAGTCATAAACTAAACCTTTAAGTTCTTTGATGAACACTATACTGTTCACATAATTCATCTTCGTGGAATATATATATATGGAACATTCCCACAGATGTACTAAAGGACAACCTAAGCGTACTACTTCCACACCTATAAAAACTGCTAATTAAATGCTGGAGAAACGGAGAAATACCCCATGAGATAAGAAATGCCAAGATTATAACGCTGTACAAGAATAAAGGAGACAGGGGCGACTGCAACAATTACAGAGGCATTTCTCTCCTTAGCACAACAGGCAAAGCTTTTTGCTAAAGTCGTACTTAATCGCCTGCATAGACTTGCAGAACGGGTGCTTCCCGAGTCCCAATGCGGTTTCAGACCCGGGAGATCAACCATAGATATGATCTTCACTCTTAGACAACTGCAGGAAAAATGTCGGGAACAAAATATGCCGCTCTATATTGCCTTTGTGGATCTCACAAAGGCATTCGACACAGTAAACAGAGATGGTCTCTACAAGGTGTTAGAAGGCATAGGCGGCCCTCCTAAATTACTTAGGCTGATAATTTCCTTCCATGAAGACATGAATGGCAAAGTCCATTTTGATGGGAGTCCATCAGAGAATTTCAAAGTCAACAAAGGAGTGAAACAGGGATGTGTCCTCGCCCCCACCCTTTTTGGTATATTTTTTGCTGCCCTCCTAAATTACGCCTTCGAAAACAGCTCAGGAGATATTTACATTCGCACTAGACCAGATGGCTCACTGTTCAACCTAGCACGACTAAGAGCAAAAACCAAAACAAATGTTGCCCTACTTAAAGAATTTTTATTTGCTGACGATGCAGCCCTAGTCGCTCATGGTGAGGCCACCCTACAGTCGCTGATCAACAACCTGGATAAAGCATGCGACCTTTTTCACTGTCAATTAATGTTCAGAAGACAGTAATACTAAATCAAGGTGACTTCAAACCTCTATCTATTACTCTAAAAGACTGCCCACTAGAATCAGTACAGAAATTTACATATCTTGGATCCACAGTTACGCAAACCATCTCTCTTGATGAAGAAATAAACTGTCGAATTGGTAAGGCAGCTACGACCTTCGGCAAACTCACAGAAAGGGCATGGAACAACACGAAACTAACTCGAAAGACATATAATATATCAAACATGTGTGCTTAGCACACTACTATATGGATCCGAAACCTGGACAACATACTCAAACCAGGAAAAAAGACTAAATGTCTTCCACATGCGATGTCTCCGCAAAATAATGCACATCAAATAGCAAGACAAAATAAAAAACTTAACTGTCCTGCAACGTGCTAAGACCCTAACAATCATGTCGATGCTCAGAAGTCGAAAGCTAAGATGGCTGGGGCATGTCCAACGGATGGAAGAAAAACGCATTCCTAGGCAAATACTATATGGTGAGCTAAAACACGGAAAAAGACAAATCGGCAGACCTAAACTACGATATAGAGATATCTGCAAATCATCTCTGAAAGACTTCTCCATCTGTGAAAACGACTGGCAACATCTGGCAAGTGATCGCACATCATGGAGAGCATGTATAAGGAACGGTATAACAACATTTGAGACTGTGCTAAGACAGGACTTAGAATAGAAGAGACTCATGAAAAAGGATGGTAAACCCTGTGGACCAGCGAGCCTGACCTGTTCATTATGTGACCGCGTGTGTTTGTCAAACATTGGTAGAATTAGCCACGAGAGAAGCTGTTCGGCAAAAACAATACCTCAAAAAAATACGCAATAGCCTCCACTAGACCGTCTGACAAGACGAAAAGGGCCATATATATATATATATATATATATATATACCTGCTACTGTATGCAATAAACAGTACAACCTGCGGCTGCCTTACAGGTATGCTCGGGAGAGTAAAAGGCTAAGGGAGGGTACCCTGAAGTAAAACAACCCCACTGCCTTGTGGGTGAAACTTTTTAGTCAAAGGCTAGTCGAGCCAACCGTAAACAAACCGACGGAGGGCAACAGAAAACCACCGTCGTAATTTCTTTGCGTAATCATCGACAAGGGGTAGGGTTCGATCCCAACCGACGGCTCCGGGTTCACCCAGCCTTAAATGGGTACCGGATTTTTTCTGGGAAAGTAAAAGCAGCACGGGCGTAATACCGACCACATTACCCCAAAAATCATGTGCTGAAGGTCTGTAAAATATAGGGTCACTAACACCATATTTCCCTATACGCCACTTGGCGTGACGGGGGGTACTTTACTTTACTTACTTAATCATGAATCGCCACAATAATACAAATCACAACAACAACGTTAAGGGGGATTCCTATGTAAAACCCTCGTTCGGTAGGGGACATCATGTGCTACAGGTGATACCCGATCGTCATCAAGCTACTGTAAGCAAAATAAAGATAAAACAAACTCTAAAGATAGGTACTTGGAATGTATGAACACTCATGCAGAAGGGTAAACTATAAAACATCATACAAGAAATGAAAAGAATGTGTTTACAATTACTGGGACTTTGCGAAATGAGATACACCGGAAAAGGGGAGATGTATTCTGATAAACATAAAATAATCTATTCTGGAGGTACTGAACACCAAAGAGGAGTAGGTATCAACTTGGATGCAGAAAGAGCAAGAACAGTGAAAGGCTTTTACCCAATATCTGACAGAATCCTTTTAGTGAAATTGAATGGAAAGCCAATAGACATAAATCTTACACAAGTTTATGCACCAACAGCAGACAGTCTAGAGGAAACAATTGATACATTTTACAACGAGTTAAATGAGGCACTTCATAAATGCAAACCACATGAAAACACCATAGTTCTAGGGAATTTTAACGCAAAAGTAGGAAAGGAAAGAGTTGAGGAAATAGTTGGTCATTATGGCTTAGGCGAGAGGAATGAAAGAGGTGAGAAACTTATTGACTTGGCAAGAACAAAAACATGATGAAAGGAAACACCTGGTTTAAGCAACATCCAAGACGTCTGTGGACATGGAAAAGCCCAGGTGACAACTCACGTAATCAAATTGATTACATAATATAAGGTGACCATTCGTCCCGGATTGTCCGGGACAGTCCCGGAATTTGACATTTTTTGAACCTTTGTCCCGGATTAGCTGCCGTACCGGTTTTGTCCCGATTTTGGCATATTTTTTAGCTTTTGTCCCGGATTTGATAAAAAATAATTGGGGACACAAACGTTTACCAATTTTGCCATTTTGGTATACGGCGTACATTTCTTCAATTAAAAACAATATTATTCCGTTGCTGTGTAGACAATTTTGTTTAATATCAAAACAGTAGAATGCCCTCCTAGTTTTAAATCTCGTATATATTCGTTGTGTTACTAACTTTCCCTTTCACTTTCGCAAAAAATGGCACCGAAGCGTAATTGTAGTTTTAATCAAGATTTATAAAAGGAATACCCTTTTATAAAAAAGTCTACATCGTCATCAGACTTCACTGTAAGATGTAATATATGTTCATCCGGGTTTACTATTAACCATAGTGGACGTGGTGATATTAAGAGCCACATAAATAGTGATAAACATAAGAGAGCAGTCGCTACTGCTGCATCAAGCTCGTCGTTGACAAATTTTTTTCGAGCTGAACAGGTTGGTGACAAAGAAGAACAGTTAGCTGCTACAGAAGGTGCCTTTGCATATCATACAGTGATGCACAATCACACGTTTAGATCTATGGACTGCACATCAAAATTGCTTCAGGTAACTTTAGAACCAAAATTTGCTTGTGCACGTACGAAAACAGAAGCTATTATTCGGAATGTGTTCACACCCCATGCTCTAAACGAGTTGAGATGTGACCTAGAAAACGTAACATTTATCTCCATACTGACAGATGCCTCCAACCACAAAGAAATCAAGATTTTTCCTTTGCTTGTCAGATACTTTGATCGCAATAAGGGACTGAAAGTTAAAATATTAGAGTTGAAGTCATTGCCGGGTGAAACATCTGATATAGTAAGTAGTTTTCTTATTGACTGTCTAACTGAAAATGGTTTAGAACTGAAAGTAGTTGGATTATGTGCAGACAACACAAATTCTAATTTTGGGGGCGCTGAAAGAAAAGGACAGAACAATGTTTTCACAAAACTGAAAGAAAACCTTGGACATAGTTTGATAGGTGTTGGGTGTGCTTGCCATATTTTCCACAACACTGTTCGAGCAGCTGCAGACGTATTGCCTGTTGATGTTGAAATGACTATTGCAAAAATTTATCTGTACTTCAAATCATACACAGTTAGAGTTGAAAGTCTCAAGGAGTTTTGTCAGTTTGTCGACACAGACTTCCAGATGATTTTAGGTTATGCACAAACTAGGTGGCTTGCGCTCTTGCCTGCTGTTGAAAGGGTTCTTTACATGTTCCTGCCTCTAAAATCATATTTTCAATCTCAAGACAGATGCCCAGTTTTTATACAGGAATTCTTCGAAAACCCACTGTCTGAGGCATGGCTTATTTTGGTTCACAGTCAGGCATCCTCTTTCCACGAAGCAGTGCAGAAAGTAGAGGGACAGATGGTCACTGTATTTGAAGTCATTGACAACATCAATAGGTTGAAAGCTATCTTGGAGTCCAAGCTGGAAGACGGCTTCTTGCCATCAAGAGTTCAGATAATCCTTAAAAAGCTGGAAATGGAAGGATTTCCACGTGATGATGTGAAAAAGTTTAACGCCATTGTTTCTTCATTTTATGAAACAGCTTTAAGTTATTTGAAGAAATGGGCTGCAAATAATTTTCAAAACCTAGAGTCTTACAGCTGGGTAATGCTGAACAGAACACCAAATTGGGAAGATATTGAGAAGTCTTCATCATTAGTGAGTCAAACAGTGCCTTCAGTCGACTTTCCAGAAAATGAAATGTATGACGAATATGTCTACATGAAACAGTTCGTTACTTCACAAAAAATTAGTGAGTGGAGTCTTAATAAAACATTACCAGGGCAGCGTTGGGTTGAACTAGCTTCCCACTTCAGAAACAATCATGTGCCCGTTTCACATATTCTGAAGTTGGCAGAGTTCTTTTTGTGTCTACCTGGAACAAATGCTGCAACAGAACGAGTGTTTTCTCTGATGAACAGTTTGTGGACAAATGATAAAACACAACTAGGTGTTGAAACTTTAAAAGCCATGTTGATCACCAAAGTGAACTATGAGGGAACATGTGCCGAATTTTATAAGATGCTGCATACAAAGAAGGACATTTTACAGAAAATTCACTCATCTGAAAAGTACAGCATCTCTGTTTCACCTTCAATTTAAGTGAGTATCACTGTTTTTTTTTCTCTCCTGATTATCCTGATAGCGTATTGTAGGTCTATATTATTAGATGTTTTAAAATGTATGTATTATTCACTTGAAAATGACAGCATGAAGAAATGTAATTTTATTGGTGGAAAATTGAAGTAAAATTATTCCGTCCCGGAATAGGATTTCAAAAATATGGTCACTTTACTTAAACTTATTATTAATACATATGTAATCAATTTGATTTTCCGTTCTATGATCTGGTGACACCCACGTAGCTTTGTGTATTCTTTTATGTTGGAATATTGTTCCTCCTAGGCTCATTTGATTAAGGGCGCAGAAATTCACAAATATCTCTCCATTCTCGTTTATATCTCCAAGTCCATGTTTTCCCATAATCTCTTCGAAGCCTCTGTTGTCTGATCCTACCTTAGCATTTAGGTCTCCCATCAAGATTATAATATCCTTGGCTCGTCTTGCATCCATCTGACATTGTAACTGTCTATAGAAATAATCTTTAACTGAATCATCCTTATCGTTGGTTGGTGCATAGCATTGTATAATGTGTAATTTTATTTTGTTTTTGGTTGTTTTAAATGTTGCTCTCACCAGTCTTGGTCCCACTGCCTCCCATTCTATTAGTGTCTTCTGTGCATTCTTTGATAGCATTATAGCTACCTCTTCGCTACGTTGTGCTCCTGGTTCCTGGTGTCCTGATGATAAAATAATATCCCCTGTATTCAGTTTTATTCTCTCCGCTCCCAGCCATCTTGTTTCACACATTCCCAGAATATCCATTTTGTCGTTAGTCATTTCTGTTGCCACTTGTGCAGCTTTTCCCTGTTCGTTACGGGTACGAACATTCAGGGTGCCAATTCTGGAGAATTTCCTGGTAGACAAAGGGAGAGTCGGCAACCCGGACTCCTTGCGGCTTTCTCCGGATTGCGTCATACGTCTCTTAGACAGAGAGCCCTTCTCTTTCCTGGTTGACGGATTAACTTTATCTCTCTTTGACTTGTCCATGTTTGTGAAGTTTTTTCGGCTTATTTATTTTACAGTATGGGATAGCCAGTCCCATGCCTAACCCTCCTTTCTCGCCTTTTACGAACATGCCTGGTAGGGTACAGCGCCGATATTCTTTACTCCCCTTTCGGGCCCCGGCAGCGCACGGGCGCATTATGCATCTAACCTCTGTTATACATCTTCCGTCGGAGGTTTACAAAGTTCCCAAATATTTAAATTCATTTACCTGTTTTAATATTGTTCCACTTGTCTTTATTTTCCACTCAGGTGATGTCTTTTTCATTGTTGTTACCATTACTTCTGTCTTTTTGCTATTATGGCTGAGTCCTTTATTTTTGCTTTCTTTCACTATAATGTCTAACATTTCTTGTAACTCATTTTCACTCTTACCGATTAAGACTGTATCATCAGCATAGTAAAAAAAAAGTAAAGTACCCCCGTCACGCCAAGTGGCGTATAGGGAAATATGGTGTTAGTGACTGTATATTTTACAGACCTTCAGCACATGGTTTTTGGGGTAATGTGGTCTGTATTGCGCCCGTGCTGCTTTACTTTCCCAGAAAAAAATCCAGTACCCATTTAAGGCTGGGTGAACCCGGAAGCCGTCGGTTGGGATCGAACCCTACCCCTTGTCCTTTGTAGTCAAGTTCACTAACCACTGAGCTATCGCTGCTCCGTATCATCAGCATACCATTGATTATTTATATTATGACCTCCAATTGTTATTCCAGGCATGCCCCTTATGGATCTTAAAATAATCTCACTATACATATTAAACAAATCTGGTGACAGCACACAACCTTGCCTAACACCCTGTTTTATTTGTTGAAACCTTCCCAATTGGTTTCCAGTTCTTATGGCCGCTGTTTATTGCCAGTACATGTTTTTTTAATATTCTTAGATCTTTGCTGTCTAAGTTTATGCTTTCTAAAATTTTGATTATTTCTTTGTGCTTTACTTTGTCAAATGCTTTCGTATAATCTATGCAACATAGATATAGATCTGTTTTCACTTCAAGGCTCTTTCTGCTAAAGATATTATGATATAAATGTCATTACTTGTTCCTTTATCTCTAACAAAACCACACTGTTTATCACTCATTTCTGGACTGATTTTGTTTCGCACTCTTCGCATGATGATTCTTAGTAATATCTTAGTCCTATGACTCATAAGGCTTATTGTGTGATGATCATCGCATTCAATCGCACCCGATTTCTTTGGTAGGGCTATGAATATTGATTTGAGCATGTCGTCTGGTATATATCCGCTGTTGTAGATATCATTCAATATTTTTGTTATTATTCTATTCCAAAATCACCCATGGCTTCATTCTCTTCTTTAGTTATATTATCTGGTATCTGGTTTTGTGAAAACATTGTTCTGTCCTTTACTTTCAGCGCCCCCAAAATTAGAATTTGTGTTGTCTGCACATAATCCAACTACTTTCAGTTCTAAACCATTTTCAGTTAGACAGTCAATAAGAAAACTACTTACTATATCAGATGTTTCACCCGGCAATGACTTCAACTCTAATATTTTAACTTTCAGTCCCTTATTGCGATCAAAGTATCTGACAAGCAAAGGAAAAATCTTGATTTCTTTGTGGTTGGAGGCATCTGTCAGTATGGAGATAAATGTTACGTTTTCTAGGTCACATCTCAACTCGTTTAGAGCATGGGGTGTGAACACATTCCGAATAATAGCTTCTGTTTTCGTACGTGCACAAGCAAATTTTGGTTCTAAAGTTACCTGAAGCAATTTTGATGTGCAGTCCATAGATCTAAACGTGTGATTGTGCATCACTGTATGATATGCAAAGGCACCTTCTGTAGCAGCTAACTGTTCTTCTTTGTCACCAACCTGTTCAGCTCGAAAAAAATTTGTCAACGACGAGCTTGATGCAGCAGTAGCGACTGCTCTCTTATGTTTATCACTATTTATGTGGCTCTTAATATCACCACGTCCACTATGGTTAATAGTAAACCCGGATGAACATATATTACATCTTACAGTGAAGTCTGATGACGATGTAGACTTTTTTTTATAAAAGGGTATTCCTTTTATAAATCTTGATTAAAACTACAATTACGCTTCGGTGCCATTTTTTGCGAAAGTGAAAGTTAGTAACACAACGAATATATACGAGATTTAAAACTAGGAGGGCATTCTACTGTTTTGATATTAAACAAAATTGTCTACACAGCAACGGAATAATATTGTTTTTAATTGAAGAAATGTACGCCGTATACCAAAATGGCAAAATTGGTAAACGTTTGTGTCCCAAATTATTTTTTATCAAATCCGGGACAAAAGCTAAAAAATATGCCAAAATCGGGACAAAACCGGTACGGCAGCTAATCCGGGACAAAGGTTCAAAAAATGTCAAATTCCGGGACTGTCCCGGACAATCCGGGACGAATGGTCACCTTAGTTTAAGTCATCCTTACAGGATGTAAAAGTATATAGAGGGGCAGATGTAGCTTCTGATCATCATCTTCTGTTAGCCAAACTTAAAATTAAACTAAAAAGGTATACTACAACGAATAAGGGTAGAAAGTATTTCAATGTAGGGTTTCTTAAAGAACAAGGAATTAAAGATAAATTCGCAGTCACAATATCAAACAAATACCAAGTCCTCCAACAACCAGAAAATACAAAAAAGTATAGAAGATCATTGGAAACAGGTAAAAGATATATGGAAAGAGACATGCGAAGAAACACTGGGGAAAAGAGAACGACAGAATAAGGCATGGATGACAGCAGAGACCCTGGACAAAATTAAAGAAAGAAAGTACAAGAAAGCAGACATAAATAAAAGCAAAAAAAGAAGTAATAAAGCCAAGACACAGGAAGCTTACACAGAGGTGAACAAAGAAGTGAAAAGATGCATTAAAAGGGATAAGAGGAGATATATAGATGAACTAGCTAAAGAGGCAGAAGAAGCAGCAAATAAAGGGAATATGAAAGAACTGTACAACAGCACAAAGAAATTAGGTGGAAAATACAAACAGATCAACGCCTTTTTCAAAGATAAGAAAGGAAATCTGCTTAGTAATATAAGGGAACAAATGGAGAGATGGAAAGAGCACTTTGAAGAACTTTTGAACAGACCCAGCTCAAATAATCCTCCAGATATACTACCAGCAGAAGAAGAGTTACACGTTAACTGCGGAAAACCAAGCAAAGAAGAAATAATGAAAGCCATCAAACTATTAAAAAATGGGAAAGCCACAGGACCAGATGAAATTCCTTCGGAAGCCATCAAAGCAGATATTAACACCTCTACCAAGATGTTACATGATCTATTGGATAAAATTTGGGAGAGGGAAGAAACACCTAAAGACTGGAAAGAAAGTTATATGATCAAACTACCAAAGAAAGGAAGTTTACAGGAGTGCACAAATTATAGGGGAATTATGCTACTATCTGTGCCAGGAAAAATATTAGGCAGAATCATTCTGGAGAGACTAAAAGAGGCTATAGAGAAACACTTGAGAGATGAACAAGCAGGTTTTAGGAAGAACAGATCATGTGCTGATCAAATAACTACTCTACGTATAATAGTTGAACCAAGTTTAGAACTAAAATCCCCACTTTATATTGGATTCATAGATTACGAAAAGGCATTTGATACTTTAGACAGAAGAATGCTTTGGAAGTTGCTGAGTCATTACGGAATACCCACAAAGTTTATTAACCTGATAAAAACAATGTATGAAGGAACAAAATGTAGAGTGGTGCATGAAGGACAGCTTACAGAAGCATTTGAAATAAGAACAGGAGTAAGGCAAGGATTCCTTCTGCCTCCATTTCTCTTTCTACTGGCCATAGATTGGATTATGAAAATAACTCAAAACAACAGAAATGGGATCCAGTGGTCACTGACCAAACAACTTGATGATTTAGACTTTGCTGATGACATAGCTCTCTTATCACACAGCCATCAACAGATGCAGGATAAAATGAGTATATTAGATGAGAGATCACAACAGCTAGGACTAAAGATTAATAGAGATAAGACCAACATTATGAGAATTAATACAGTTGGCAATAACCAAATAAAACTAGGAGAAATACCTCTACTAGACGAACAATCTTACATATATCTGGGCATTAATATAGATAAAGAGGGAGGAACAGAAAATGATACCAAAATAAGGATATCAAAAGCAAGAGGAGCTTTCATTGCACTGGGAAACATATGGAAATGCAAAGAAATTAGGTTAAATACAAAAATAAAAATTGTCAACTCAAATGTTAAGTCGGTCCTATTATATGGCTGTGAAACATGGAGAATAACAAAATTGAGAATCACGAAGGTACAGACTTTCATTAATGGATGCTTACGCAGAATAAAGGGATGGAAATGGCAGGACAAAGTCACTAACGTGGAATTATGAAATGTACCGGTCAAATACCAGTGGATAAAGAGATACAGCGTAGACGATGGCGATGGATAGGACACACACAACGGAAGCCAACTGAGAGTATTACACAACAGGCCCTTTTTTGGAATCCCCAGGGGAAAAGACAAAGAGGAAGACCAAGGAATTCGTGGAGAAGACAGATCGAAGCAGAGATGAAGATGATGGAGAAGACATGGAATGATCCTAAAAGAATTGCAAAAAACAGAACGACTTGGAAAGTATTTGTTGAAGACCTATGCTCCACTGGGAGCTAAAAGGTAGAAGAAGAAGAAGAAGAAGATGCATAATGGCTCAAGCAAAAGCAGCTTTCCAAAAAAATGAGGAAAATACTAAGCAATCCATTTTTGACAATAGAAACAAGAAAAAGAATTCTTAAATGTTATGTAGAGCTAGTCTTAACATATGGGTGGGAATCAAGGACAATAGGACAAAAGACAAGAAAATCAGTGAAGTCTGTAGAAATATGGTTTTACAGAAGAATGTTGAGAATACCGTGGAGTGCTAAGAAGAGTAAAGAAAACTTTCTGAAAGAAGCCAAAGCAAAAAGACAACTAATTTCCAATATTAGGAAGAAACAATCATCATTTTTGGCCATGTAATGAGAAGAGAACTGGAATATATTATAACAACTGGGAAAATTGAGGGACAAAGAGATAGAGGAAAGCAAAGAGAAAAGATACTCGATAGCTTAAGAGAATAGCTTAGCAGAAGGTCAACAACAGAAATGGTAAATAACTGTCGTGATCGAAAGTTGTGGAGAGACATGATCACCTACCCCAGCAGGCTTGGTACTTGATGATGATGATGATGATGATATATATATGTATATATGTATATATATGTATATATATATATATATGTATATATATATATATATATTTATACTATATATATATATATATATATATATATGTATATATATATATTTTTACTATATATATATATATATATATATATATATATATATATATATATAGAGAGAGAGAGAGAGAGAGCACCATTATAGAATATCAGTACTTTAAGACTTAAATTACATACAAGTATATAGAACTATAAAGCGGCACGGGCATAATACCGACCACATTACCCCAAAAATTATGTGCATAAGGTCGGTAAAAATTATGGTAACTAACACCATATTCCCTATACGCCACTTGGCGTGACGGGGCTCTTTACTTTACTTGTATATGCAACTATAGTTTAGCAGCTTAGTTTAGTCGACAGAAGAATTGGAGATGACTTAAGGGCATAGTCCAGTTAGTGGTCCTTGCAGGTGTAGAGCATAGTAAATGTTGATCGCTAAACAATGTATTATTTGGTGCTTACAGGCCCAGAGAGAAGTTAGGGTGCTCACAGAACGACAAGACAAGTTAGGGTGCTCACAGAACGACAAGACAAGTTATGGTGCTCACAGAGCGAAAAGACAAGTTATAGTGCTCACATAGCAAAAAGATAAGCTATGGTGCTCACATAGCAAAAAGATAAGCTATGGTGCTCACATAGCAAAAAGATAAGCTATGGTGCTCACATAGCAAAAAGATAAGCTATGGTGCTCACAGAGCAAAAAGATAAGCTATGGTGCTCACAGAGCGAAAAGATAAGCTATGGTGCTCACATAGCAAAAAGATAAGCTATGGTGCTCACAGAGCAAAAAGATAAGCTATGGTGCTCACAGAGCGAAAAGATAAGCTATGGTGCTCACATAGCAAAAAGATAAGCTATGGTGCTCACATAGCAAAAAAACAAGTTATGGTGCTCACAGAGTAAAAAGGCACATTATAGTGTTCACAGAGCAAAATGCATGTTATGGTGCACAGAGAGCAACAATGCATGTTATGGTGATCACATAGCAACAAGGCATGTGGTAGTGCTCACAGAGCAACAATGTATGGTATGGTGCTCGAAGAGCAACAATATTAACATTATCAGTGACAAAACCTCAGACGTTGTGATCTTATCCACAGGCATGGAAGGTTTGATTGACAGCCTCAATAAGGACAAATGGCAGGAGGCAACAGTTTCAGGCAAAACGGGTAGGATGTTTCTATGATCTGTTTGTCTACTTTTGTATATCTGGTCGTTTGTCTGTTTACGTGTATTTATAGAGCTAATATTGAAGATAGCAACTACACCATGATCATTGTGAAGACACTAGTATAAGATCCACTGTTATATAAGAATCTTTATATAATAGACAGACTAAGGTAAGTACAAAAAGGCGTTTGGCAGTTATAGGTGTACAATGACTTTTTTTTATGAGTTTGTCAGTGTGGAGATAATTATGAGGTTATGTATATTATTACTAGGACATCTTTGAGGAAACAGTAGAAGTAATAAATATTGTATTGTAAACCTATTAATTAGGCTAGTACGTGTGTAATGTGTAAACGATATTGTATGTGTAAGTATTAACTGAAACATTAATCGCCAAAGGTGCAGGGAATGAGGTGATAGCAGTTAACGACCCATACGCCATTCCATGCGTCAGTAGATAACGAAGATATGAAAACGTGTTGTCAGTAAATGTTCCAATATGTTCTAAGATTGTTGCTGTCAGCATTAATACTCTTTAATTTGTTATCATTTCTTGATGCTTTACGTCGTCAAATGCTTTGCAGAAAAACATAAGAACAGGCCTGTTTTACTTCTATGTCTCTTTCTGCTGATGATCACATGCTGCATGTGGTGCTATTTTTCATATCTTTACCTCCAACAAATCCATCATGTCCGTCAATCTTTTCTGATTTCATTTTATTTCTCACCTTTGCATGAAGAATCTTAGTAACAAATGAGTCACATGACCAATAGGACTTACTGTGTGATGGACCTCACATGAAACCAGGATTTTATGGTATAGTTCTCATTATAGATTCTAGTAGATCAGCAGGTATTAGGCGCTATAGCTTCTCGTATTTTCTTAGGTGTTATTATCTGGTCCAGGACAGAGACAGGATTACCATAATTTTCGGCTTTCAATAGAAAGTCAAGAATTTCATGGAAGGAAAAATGTTGGGGGATAAAGAATGGATGATTAGATGCTTTGGAAACAGTGAAAGATAGGGGAACAAGACCACAGATTGAGGGTGTACAGTTGTAATTTCAAATTGTTTTTAAAAAAAAAAAGCATTTTAAAAACCTGTCTTATACGAAATCTTATATTTGAATACATTGACTGTTATTATTCAAGTAAGTGTTCAAACTTACTTAATTTATACAGTAAATAAGATCATTTTAAAAATTATTTTGACTCAAAGATTTTTAGTTCAACGAGTTTGTATTACTGTGATCATTGCTTTTGTCCAGCGATTCCAATTACCTCACTTTTTTTTTCTTTCTACTTTCATCTGCTTACAAACTAAATTCCTAGCACTAAATATGTTATTTCATCTTCCGAAGTGTCAGAATTAATCAAGACAACACGAACAAACGTCTTGTTTGGCCATTGAGCATTTATTAAAGAAAGGTAAAGGTAAAGTACGAGACTTGAACCGGCGTCTTAGCACGCGAGTTTACACCCATATGTGCTCGGCCGCCTATCCAGAAATCTTCGGAGATTTCTAGATAGTGTCGCCTCAAGCATCGAAACTCAGATGCGAGGCAACATTCCTCACCTTCCCAGGGTAATACCCTGGTACCCATTTCTGCCAACGGCTGGGTCGACCGGGGGGGGGGGGTTTACAACCACGAGTACAATTCACACTGCTATTTATTAAAGAAAATATTCCTTCAGTGAACGTTTTGTTTCCAGAAAAGCTGAAGAGATAGATATCTACAAACATGAAACAATTCTAAAAAGCAATTTAAGTTTTTTTTTTTCTCTGAAGAAAGAACTCCACTGTTTATGCATACGAGTCTTTCCAAACGTATTCAAGTCTAACTTAACCCTCTTTTACCTGTTTCGGCCTTTCCTCTCTAAGTTGTTTTTATGTTTTACTATTTTTCCTGTGTATTCAAAAACAATGTCCGTATTTAATCATTTTAACTTGCTTTCTTCGTGTTTATCGTATTCCTTACTTCGTTGTTTTTCTCAACAATATCACTCCGTTTGTTTACATAATTCTCTCCGTTAATGAACTAAATTAAAGCGCGGTTAACATTCTTAGGTCACGTGATAAGAGAGAAAAATCAAAATGGTATACAAGTAAAAACAAACGCTAAGGG
The DNA here is from genome assembly GCA_032433765.1 of Megaustenia siamemsis. Lineage (NCBI taxonomy): Eukaryota > Metazoa > Mollusca > Gastropoda > Stylommatophora > Ariophantidae > Megaustenia > Megaustenia siamemsis. Next base: position 35,406,243 of record JAVIAB010000108.1, on the reverse strand, counting down.
CACACCAGAGTCAAGGAATTTGTGTGGCAAGACGTCTCTGAACATGTATGGCATGTCAACTTTTGTTATAGAACAACTGTCAACTTGTGGTACAGTATTCCTGTTGTGTTCAGCTGTATATAAACGTTATTACATGATGTTATTAAACTTTTCTTATATGGTGTTTGCACACTTATTTATAAAATGTTTGTAAACCTGTGCCGTATGTTGTGTGTAAACACGTGACGGGATGGGAGCCGCGATAGCTCAGAGGTTAGTGAAATGGACTACAAAGGACAAGAGGTAGGTTTCGATCCCAACCAACGGCTTCCGGGTTCACCCAGCCTTTAATGGGTACCTGATTTTTTCAGGGAAAGTGAAGCGGCACGGGCGTAATACCGACCACATTACCCCAAACAACATGTGCCGGAGGTCTGTAAATTATATATTCACTAACACCATATTCCACGTGACGGGGGTACTTTACTTTTTTTTAGGTGACGGGATACCAGTAAACTACTCTTATGTGATGTATAATGTAGAGTAATTTACAGGGGGTCTGTAAATTTGGGCTGCGGTATGTCAATACAATTGTTATTATAGTAGATATGTTGCTTACCCATCTTCTTCATCATCAATTAAGTGTGGGTCGTTGGTGCATTGCTAAAGACAAACTTTATTAACCTCATCCCTTGATCTCTATTTTCAATTATTCTTGAGACTGCTAATTGAGGCCTGTCCATTCTTTGTTATCTTACAATCTTTTTCTCTGTTTATATCTCTTTTTTTTATGTATCTACAGTTCCTAACAGAATGGCCTCTGTCAAGTCAGATAATCAAGATACGTGGTCAAACAATTTAATTTTGCTTACAAATTCAAAAACAATTTCTTGTTATTTCACAATAATCGAATGATCATCACGTACTCCAATGCTTGTTGCATCATTTAGCTAACTTTTTCGTTCATTATACAATCTAAGAAAGAGATTTGCAAACATTCACGATAGTAATTCAACGCCATAGCTGTAATTTATTTTGTAGCAATGCTGTTTTGTAAGCATATAGAAAAGATGGGATGCTGGTTAAACTAAAGGTATGATGTTGAACTCTGGACTGAAAAGATGGGATGCTGGTTAAACTAAGGGTATGATGTCGAATTCTGGACTGAAAAGATCCGGGTTCAAGGCTCAGCAGAGGCGGTTGTAATTTAAAGAAGAAACTAATCGGTGGTTTCTTCCAGACGTTACTCTCCCATGAACATTATGTCAGTGAGATCCGACAGATCCAGCCCTCTCGGATAACGGCAATAAACATTGTGCACTTGCGTACGTATAATAACAGAACTCAGTCGTGGTCAATGCGGAGGTCAACGGTCTCATCTGAGAAAACACCGATGAGAAAGATGCAGTCATCTAAACAGACGGATCTGTAAAACGACACCAAAGAAGTGCACGGGCATTTACAGCACGCTCGGCAGGCACAATAGTCAAAGAAGACAGTGGTGCATGCGCCATGACCACGAGTAGCATGACTATGGAGGTGATGGCAGTGACCAAGGCATGCAAATGGTTAGAGTCACAAGACTACACCCATGCCTGTATACTGAGTATTTCGATGAGCATGATAAAAAAGTGGATGCGGGCTCTGTACGCATGCAATGGTTAGAGTCATTGCAGAAGTAAAAAAATACGTAAGGTCACCTTTGACTATGTTCCTTTGAATACACTCAGCAAAATACGCAGATGATCAGGCATTATGGGCTCGCGAGGAAAGTATGTCGGTGGCTGGATCCAGGATTCAAGATGTCCTTGGTGAACTTGAAAAATGGACGAACACCTGGTACTTACCAATTAACGAAAAAAAAACTACATATACAATTTTCAGTCTATCAATAAACACACTCTCTGCAAACTTGAAGATAAAAGACCATACACTCCCTAATGATCAAAACCCAATATATCTTGGCGTCACCGTGAATCGCAGAATGACTTGGAAAAATCGATTAGAGCAAGAAAAAAAGCCAGAAAACGAACTAATATTATGAAGAAACTGACAGGAATGGACTGGGGAGCAGACAGCAATATATTGAAATGACTATACGTATGAAGAGTCAGACCAGTCCTAGAATATGGAGTCACAGCCTGGGCTATGATTTCCAAAATCACACCTTAGCAAAATTAACAGAACACAGAACCAAGCTGTCCGTATCATCACTGGTGCTATGAAATCTACACCTATCAAGACTAGAAACAGTAACAGGTTTACAACACTTAGATGACAGACGGGTCACTAAAGTATTGCAACAAGCGGAGAAATATAGAAGGCTCCTTAGCCACCCCATGCACCAAAGAATAACTGGTCTCGAATGTGTACGACTAAAGAGGAGCAACTTCGCTGCAATCGCCAATGAACTAACTACTGGAGACCCAGTACTTTGTCAAACAATACCGAAACCCTAGGGCCCATCTGATATGTCTCCTCGTGGGAAACATAAAATACCAGAACTTAATTAAGGAAAATATAACAAAAATCATGAAAAAAGGCATCCCAATCAGACACGAAGAAAACACGTAGCAGTTTGGGGGGCCTCGGTAGCCTAGTTGGGAAAACCACCCGACTGGACTACCGACGTTCGGACAACCCGTGTTTGATTCCCGCTGGGAGCAATGTGAATTGTACTCGTGGTTTGAAAAAAAAAAAATGTCCCCACGGTCGACCCAGCCGTTGGCAGAAATGGTTACCAGGGTATTATCCTGAGAAGGTGAGGAATGTCGCTTCGCCTCTGAGTTTCGATGCTTGAGGCTACACTATACAGAAATATCCGAACATTTCTGGATAGGCGGCCGAGCACATATGGGTGTAAACTCGCGTGCTAAGACGCCGGATCAAGTCTCGTACTTTACCTTTACCTTTTTACGTAGCAGAAAAACACATACCTACCCACAGGACTCTTGGTCCCACATATACACAGATGGCTCTGCTACAAATGCCACCACAAATGGAGGGGGATGTGTGTTCTTGACACTGAATAACCAGGACGTGATCACCAAGTCAATAGCTACTAAAAAATTCTCAAACAGCTTTAAAGCAGAAACTGAGGCCCTCAAAGATTCTGCAACACTGGCTACTCAACACAAAAATGACATGCATAATAAATTGGTGATTCTGACTGATACTATCAGCTCTACAAAAAAAACCAAGAACAATGAACTAGATGACTTGAGAACAGCCCTGGACCAACTATCCAATACTTTCCAGAGAGTAGTCATTTAGTGGATACAATCGCACTGTAATATACACGGGAACGAGCGCACAGACAAATTAGCTAAAGAGGGAGGGAGATTACCACAAGAGAACCATCCGCTCAGTTATGATGAAGCCAAATCCATCCTCAAGGGTCAGTTCCATGAAAAGTGGAAACGAGAACACCCAAAGCATAACGAGAGGGACGGATACCACCAACTATCAAGGAGGGATCAAGTCATCATATTTCGCCTGTGCACTGGCCACAATAGAATGATAAATCACATGTTCACCAAATTCAAAATAGGTACAACCAGCCTATGTCACTGAACACTGGACAATATGACTACAAAACATGTTCTACAGGATTGTCCCCAGTACACAGACCTGAGAAGAGCAATGTGATCCACACCCCCCTTCCTGGAAGAGAAACTATATGGGGCAATCGAATCACTTAAAAAGACATCTGATTTCATAAGAGAGTCAGGAATCCTACTCTGATTGAGTCTTGATCGCAGAGAGAAGTGTCCCTGGACATGCGGGTGTTCGGAGAAATGAGAGAACGGACAGGTTGACTAGCTGTGCTATCGTTGAGGACGGTTAACCAATGGATCGGTCTGACATCATCAATGCCCTCCGGGAAGTAGGAAGGACACAGGACTTTGACAACCATGAGTCCACGTCACTGCTTCGGATGAAAGAGATGGGAGTTAAGATGGGCACAGCCAGAAACGAGAAACTTAAATGGGCGTGTAAGAAGACTTATCAACCAACACAGAACTGGGGTCGTCAGTCACTGGACACTGCGGAACTTGCTGAGGAATGGATCTGAGCACATATGGACATGTTCGGAGTGCAATGATGATAACCCGCAATTAACTCAATAACTCGATAACGCAAAATAACTCTTGGCAGTAAAAAAAAAAGAAATCGGCCATTATATGTTCGCTGCTTGGGCAAAATTGTTACCAAAAACCTACCCAAATCGTGGATCATAGGCCGTGCTGCGGAATTCGTGGATCACGGTTCTCCTCGGAATTTCTCAAGGCGGATATTGTAGCAAATATGGATTCGTCGTGTGTGCAGTGATTTTGAACCTAACAACAATAACAAAAATAGAAAAAACTGATATAGCAAGGGCGCCCGATTTTAGTGCCAAGATTGATGTTCTTTTATTGTCATATATGTTTTAGCCTTCAAGGGCTGCTGAATGCTGTATAAACAGCAAGTCAGTACGTACAGATATATACATAGGATACAGTAAGTAACATATATAGTACATATATGTTGTATATACCAATATATGTTGTATGCTTTTAAACACGATGGGACACTTGGGAATATTTAGGGTAGGAGCCGTCTCCGTAACCTTGACCAGAACCTGTTCGATACGAACAATGTCATGTATATATATCGAATGTAATATATATATATGTATATATAAGTATATAAATGTATTCATATATCGAATACATATCATGTAGTCGCTCCCTTTTGTGTTAAAGATTCACAAAGTCTTGTTCCCAGATGGCCCTTTGATATCCAGTAATGCTTTATGTGTATTTTCCGAAATCTGATTACACCTTTATCTGCGATGTCTCAAAATATATATTGGCCAAACAGGCCGACGCTTAGAAGATAGATTTTGGTACTCTTGTCTCCTACCATTTCAGATCGCCAGGTCATAATCCCTGTGATGATTTTCGGGTTACTGGTATCATCTCATATTCTCTGATACTCACAGTCGGTTCACGTTAGAGAATCGACTTATAGCCAGTTTAAACTTGTATCACTCTTTTCTTTAATCACTGCTCTCCTTTTTTTTCCTGTGCCCTATCCCTATTTATTCGTGCGTTATCTTTATTAAGTCTCTTGCTGCTCTTACCCATTGCAACCCCCTTCCTCTCTCTTTTCCTCTTCTTCTCGTTTTCTTCATTCTCTATGGGACACCTTTCGTGTTTTTTTTTTCAATTTTTCATTATTTGGTTCCATTCCTCTAATTAAATCCTATTGTTGATTAATCTTTTAACCAGACTCTACGTAAATCCTGGATAATGTATTTTCCCGCCATTCTTTTAGTTTGACCTATGTTATGTTTTCTGGGTTGGATTTATGTGTTTAATTTGTATAGTTTGTTTGTTACAATTGATGAAGGCTTATGCTGAAACATTGTAGTTTGTCGTGTCTTTCTAATAGTTTAGCTGCTCCATACAATTTTACGTTTATTTTGTATGCAGTCTGTCCTTTTCCAGGCGATATTTCAGGTTTCGAGTCTTCACTCGAAACTGTTGATTCTAACTATTTAAACTTGTTACACAATAACGATCACGAAACAGCAGCTAGATTGGAAGGGAAGAACTATGGCTTTTGCTGATGATATTCTGGTATATCGACAGGGAAGAGACAGACGAGAAGTTTCCTCCACACTGTAAAGCGAACTCGATCGCAATTATTCCTGGTGTGGAGTATCAGGTGCCTTGGTTAATCCTAATAAAGCATCAGTTGCATGATTCTCCCTTAACAAACATATCGTTAACAAGAAAACATCGCTGGTATGAGTGGGAGCTGATGAGGTGACCAGGGACAAGTTGATGACATACCTCGGAGTTAAGTTTGATCGTAGCCTGTGTGTTCGGGACCACGTCGACCTGTGATAACAAAATCCTGCAAAGGATTAGCCACCTTGAAGGTCACAGCAGCTGCTAACATACAGCGGAAGCTACTTACTCTTCTTTTACTAGTCCTTGCACCAATCGAGTTCGCCCTAGAGATTCTTACTGTCAGGACGACATAAATTGACAGGCTGGAGAAAATACAGAATGAAGCAAAGCGCATTATCTTGGGGTGTACGAGGGACACTCTCTGTTTAGCAATGAGGTATCTTCTTGACTTTCCAACCATGGATGACAGGATCAAGATCTGGAGGGCACGAGCATACCTTAAAATATGTACAGATATAGAGCATCCATTGCACCATGAGCTCAATACAAGGAAAGGTGGAAGGTTACAAAGAGGCAAATCATGGGTGGATCGAGCAGAAGATGTTACCAATCAGGTTTGTAGGCTTACAAATATCAACGCTGGAGAGGAGTGAATACCGGTGCTTACGTCATTCAAGGGGACATTCTCGTGTATTGTCACACTTAACGGGAAATGTAGGGAACAGAACTTAATAGTTTTCAATGCGGAGGCCCGCGGACTTATCTGGGATAACACCGATGAGAAAGATGCAGCCATCTATACAGACGGAACTGTAAAACGACACCAAATGAGTGCAGGGAATTAACAGCACGCTTGGCAGGCAGAATAGTCGAAGAAGACAGTGGTGCATACGTTATGACCACGAGCAGCATGACGATGGAGGTGATGACAGTGACCAGGGCATTCATCTGGTTAGAATCACAAGCCTACACCCACACATGCATATTAAGTGACTTGATGAGCACGATAAGGAAAGTTGGGGCGGGCTCTGCACGCAGGTATTGGGTAAAGTCATTGCAGAAGTCAAAAATACGTAAGGCCACTTTTGTCTGCGTCCCTGGATATGCGGGAGTACGGGGAAGTGAAAAAGAGTGAACAGATTGACTAGCTGCGCTATCTTTGAAGACGGTCAACCAATGGATCGGGCGGACATCATCAATGCCTTCCAAGATGTGGGAAGGGCGCAGGACTTTGACAACCATGAGTCTACGTCACTCCTTTGGATGAAAGAGATGGGAGTTAAGATGGGCACAGCCAGAAACGAGAAACTTAGAGGGCATATAAGAAGACTTATCAACCAAAAATACAAGGTAAAAGAGGCAGAGGCAGACCAAGATTAACATGGACGAGTAACATCAAAAGATGGACAAATCAACCGATGACAACCTGCACCATCAAAGCAAGAGATAGAGCAGAATGGCGTTCCATGGTAGCCAACCTTCGTTGCGGAGACGGCACTCAATGATGATCAACCAACACACAAATGGAGTCGTCAGTCGCTAGACACTGCGGGACTTACTGAAGAGGGGATCTGAGCACGTATGGACGTGTTCGAAGTGCAATGATGATGACCCGCAAATAACTCAATAACTCAATAACTCAATAACACTGAGTCTGACGCATCGATTGTTTAAGTTTCTCAGAGAGCCAACGCACAACATAGATGAATGCCTTAGCCTCCATTATATTGCTGGAGTCTGTTACAGTGCAAGTTCATACTTGTTTAGTTATGACATATATTAGCCTGTTATTTTAGTACAAAATATATTCGCCATGGTTCCACTACTATCCTCTGCTTTTAATTGTGCCGTCGTTGTGCTTTGACTCATTAACACTCTTATCTCGTATCTGATTGCATTTTAACGTTCTAATCTCTTGTCTGATTATTCTAAAACACTGTGATCTCTTGTCTGATTGCATTAAATAATCTCACTGTATTGTGTGTGCGGAATTCCTAAATAAAATTCAGAAAGCAGGATCAATGATGAATATTTTTAGTGATTATTTGAGTTTTATTTTTTTAAATATTGCCCTGGCAGCGGCCTATAGTCTGCTTTTGTTCATATTTGATCTGTTAAGTTTATTCCAAGTTGCAAACTGTATCACGAGAATTACGCTCTATCATTATATCTCCGTTTAAACTAAACACTTGAAGCGCACTCTTAACTGTATCGGTCATATCCATCAGCAGATATAATTGCATCTCTCCCACAAACTTCTCAGTATCTAAAGCTGCATCGACAACCTCGTCGGTAAATATAACTGTATTCTCCCACATTCGGTCACATATCACATAACAGTTTCTCTTCAGTTAGTGAGTGTACAGCTGAAGAGCTTCAAGATCGCCTTTTCAATGATCGAGGATTCTTTCTGTGTGTCCATACAAACATAATGATAATGTGTTGGTAGTTCATCATTGTATCTCAATTGTATATCGAATTAGCTAGCAGTCGTTGTTGGTGTCATTGTCTGATATGTGTTGACATGTGTCTTTGTCAGATATGTGTTGACATGTGTCTTCTTGATTTTTTTCCAGTCAATTTGTTTGCTACGAGTTACTGATGTCTTTTGTCTGTTACATTTTCTCTAACTCTTCCTGACTTTGATCTACGTAAAACTCAAATGTCAAGGTCGGCAAGATCCCCCATCATTATCCATCATTTTGTGTTTTTTTCCCCATTCCCGTCATCTAAAGGTTAAAAAACATAACTTTTCCTTTATATAAATCAGTATTATTTTTCTTTCTGTTTTTATCATGTATACTAGGTATTATAAATCATCGTGTTGACCTTAATTGTGTTATCAAACCTAGTGTTCGGTCGTTCGTTTGCGTTGACTAAAGGAATAGTTCTACCTCTTCGACATCCACCCTTTCAAGTACGTGAAATGGGCGTAGATGAGTGGTGTTATACTTCACAGTAGAACTGTCATATCTTCATCTTTCGGTCCAACACACATGATTTCAGCACAACATTTTTGAATACCGGGTTGCTTTCTATCTCGATCGCTACTCACTTGGCCAGACTAGACAAGTTACTATGTTACTAGGGGCACCGTGGTGAGTTTCATAGGATCTGGATAAATCTAGTTCACCTATCCTGCGCAAGCCATCAGCTATGAGTCGCTGACAGCGTTCAAGTCTCACACGAATTGTTATTATTGTGCTCTCTATCTGTTTTCAATTGTGTCTATAATTTCGTATTTGTCCGCATTGGTTTTGTTAGTTATCATTTATTTTACTTCCCGAAATATGTCGCATATTTGTATTAGTCCGCAGTAAAGCCCTTTCAAATCATGACGTTGGTTTGTTTAGTGTTGTCTCATCGCAAAGCTGAAACGTTTTATTTCTGTTATTTTATTGTACGTACATCAGCATTTTTGCGGCATCGCGTGTATTTCCAGATAGAATGCAATTTTCGTTGCTTCACTATCTTGTTGCACTCAATGTCTCTGCCAGCTATTTGTACTGTCGATAGTAGTGTAACACAACAAATGATTGATGCATGTATTCCACATATCTGATGACTTTCTGTTACTTGGCTCACATCTAACGTATGTTGGTTCATATTTCATAATTCATTTTGACAACTTGTTCTCCACACTTAACATGCTTTAATATTCTTGCTGCTGCCGCCGGTATGAGGACATATGGCCTTTCCGTTCTTCTATAAGTGCCTTCAGAATGTAAACGTTTGCTGTCTGTTTCTGTAAATAATACAGAATATGTTCTGATTTACTTGAAAGTGTCGCTGACAGTACTAGAAAACCTCGTTACATCTCCAGCACAGACATGTCAAACCTTTGCACCGCCAGGGCATTCAGAAACTGACAAGGTGACACCATGAGTGATCGAGCCTTGAAAATAACACATACACCACATCAGGGATTATATTGCTTGCGAAGCATTGTAATCAAAGTTCATAATTATTAACAGAAAAAAATGTGTCAATTTTAATAAGTAATATCAGCATTGACGTCGACAAAACACTTGAAATTATATAAGACATGACATAATTTTTTTTTAAAAAAACTTAGTGCGGGATAACAGATATAATAAAACGAATTTGTGTGATTTCTATGCCATTAGACAGCAATCTCATACATATGAGACGTTATACGATGAAATCATATCGTGACAGAGTAATGCGATTGGCAATATACTTTCTATAGTAACGTTGCTTGACTTTATTTTTACTCTGCCTATGTTGCCTTTCAGCATCGATCGAAAATTGAGATTCGGGTCAATGCTCTGTAGTATGTCTCCAGCATGGTGCTCATTATCATGCCTATTATCTCTTTAATCCATTGTCTTCTTTGAAAACAGACGTCATGAATATCGCAAAAGAGAAACAGAACAACATAACTATAGACGATAGACAACTAAAACAAGTAATCTAAATACCTAGGAATTCTAGTGACAAACGACAATTCACAAACAGAAGAAAAAGATCATGCAGAACAGAAGAATGCATCAAGATGCATCAAAGCTTGTCAAATCATTGGACAGCTATCACCACTATTGTCCAACAAGGAAATAACTTAAGAGGCAAAACTGGCACTATACAATACAACCTTCATCCTAAAGTTGTGCTACCAATGCCAGTCCTGTGCCCTAGATGAAAGAACAATAAGAAAAATAACCTCTACTGAGATTAAATGTTTTAGACGAATGACAGGAATAAGCCTGAGAGATGAGATCAGAAATAAAGAAGTGAGAAAAAGTTAGGAATAGCCTCCGCCATAGAATATATCAAGAAACAAGAGATAAAATGGTTTGGCCATGTGATAAGACAGACAGATCAAAACACAAAACAACGGGCCTTCTATAAATGTTACCAGAACACCAGATCCAAGGGGCTATCACGAAAAAGATGGATTGACGAAATATTAGAAACATTAGGAAACATAACAGCAGCAGAGGCAAATAGAAGAGCGAAAGACCGCAAATTATTTATCCCTTCGACGTTGAAAGGCAAATGAGGAAGGAAATAAGAAGAGGAACAAGAAAATCGTCTTCTTTTCACCTCTTCCAACTACTTCTGATAATTACAATTCTCTAAAGTAGTTTATATGCTGGGGATCACATTATGTGTTTAAATAGTCATCTATTTTTCTTAATATGACAGAGCACTGGTGTTATCTCAACTCTATTCTTATATTATTGTTGATTTTTTTTCTCCTCATATCACATTCAATGTTCATTTTAGGCATCTCCGTACTGATGATTTTTATATTTTCTTTTCTTTGCTGGTTATGACCTTGCAGTATTGGTATAGTCCGTTCAGAAATTCATTATCACACCTGAATTTGTTTTGCGTGATAATCGCTTGTTATTTTGGTTTCAAAATTTGTATTTAATCTTAGAATATTGATGGCGTTATAGAAATATTTTTTGCTCTGAGCAATTTGATCTAGTTTAAAAGTTTCCTTCTTTAGGCTATATTAAATTCACCCTGTTCGAATTTGACACCATTTTAGGATATATACATTAATTTGGTGCGGTCGTTCACGTAAAATAGTTTGGCTATTGCAGAAACACTAACTTCAGGAAAATCCCGTGCACAAAACTGAATTGTTATTGAACGACATGACGCACCACGGCCTCGGCATTAATTACCGAAGAGAAGGCGTATCTTTATTAATTTTGTGAAGACTCAGTAGACAATTTGTTGACTTTAAATACCACCATTTATATCTAAATTACAATGAGTTTGAAATGCAAATTTATAACTACGCAAAAGGTTACTTTTTTACTATATCAGCAATTGTAACCAATTGAATTCATGTTTGCAAATACACATAACGAACAACACCCACAATTAAGCACTATGTAGATACGCCTCTGACAAGAATTCCAGTAATCTGGACAATTTAACACGATTACTGTAAACTTTAAAATTTGAATCAACTTGTGTGATATCGTCATAAAAGATCAAAGGAATTCGCTGATGTGCAAAATCTGTTGTGTTTGTGGAATAAAAAATACCAAAATCTTTGCGTCATCAATATTCTAAGATTGCATGCAAATTTTGAAACTAAAATAACAAGCGGTTATCACGCAAAGCTAATTCAGGTGTGATTATGAATTTCTGAACGGACTATAGCATATTGTTGGGAGGAATCGTCTGTTTTATGGCGCTTTCTTTGTATATTCGTATTTGTAGCGTATTGTTAGAGTTAGTTATTCAATCACTTTGTCTATTTACCTTAGTAAGTTCATCTCTTCTCTTTATTCTTGCGATCATCAGATGACTAAATGAACATTTGATCTCCCAGATAGTTCTGGTTCACCGATCTCGACGCAAGCTATCTCTCTTCGTCATGCGCCCTTAGAAGGACGTTAGGTGGGCGTAAATGCGTTGTTTTGCTGTTTGCCGTAAAAGCTTTGATATTGGCACCATTCGGCCCAACATATCCGTCTTCGGCATGCTATTTTTAAATACCAGGTTACCTTCCTCCTCAATCCTTCCTCACTTGGCCTGACGTGTTTGTCTGTTGCTAGAGGCACTACAAAGATGTGGAGTAAGGCCTGGATGCTTCTGGTTTACCGATCCTAGTGCAAGCCATGAGTCGCTGACTAGCCTTTAGCTCTGTTGTTGTACAAGCACCTTGTCTCTGCTTAGTATGCTAAGAGTTGTCCAGTGTGCTGTGGTGCCTGCTAATCTGCCCACGCAGTGAAACAAAAATGTAACAGATGGAGAACATTAATACATTGGCAGGAGTCTCAACTATGATGAATAATCACGTGCTATGAAATACGTGCCTCCCGGGTAGCTGTTTCATCTGAAGTGAAACAATGCGACTCCCATATTATTATAGAAAGGCCTTTATCATCAGTGATTCTTGTCGTTTCTGAACTTACGTACACCTAGATAGACAATTTTTGTAAACTGCAGTATGAATAAAATATCAGTAATTAATACAATACATGTGCTGCTATTACAAATATACAGGTTGTAGCATTAATAAATAGATTGAGCAATATTATATTTTCTTGAGATCTTACAGCTTAATTAAAAGTGTTCTTCTTCGTAGTTATTTATCATTCACGTGATATCTGCATGTATAAGGAAATACTTCTCTGACAATTTGACAATTATATTCGGATTAAATAATACTTGAAACTGAAGGATATAAAAATTAAAACTCTAGGCGAGTTATTCTAAGCGATATTTTCAGATTTTGAGTCTTCATTGCAGACAGTTGATTCTAATTATTACAATTTGTCAACTGTTTCTAGATTTTATCCATTTAGATTGATTTTGACAACAATGGCAATGTTCTATAACAGATCGGATGCCTTTGAAGATGAAAGGGTGGGAGTAGGGAGACAGCGTTATTTTTCGTTTTTAATTACAATTCACCTATTCTTTTACAGCTGGGTCGACTGTATTCATTACAAGTTCTAAATGAAAAATAAAACAAATAATATAATCTATTTTGTAAAGATGTATTTACTCTGTTCATTTGAGAGTCAGATCATTTTCGTTCTTTGTCGTTCAGCGTTTGTCGCTTCCATTAAAATTATGCAAAATAATAAATTCATTTATCTTTTTAATTCTCTTTGCACACTTGACAAGGACACAGACAGTAACCATTCTAATAAAATGGAAACATAACGCTCAGTCTATTAATACAAAACTAACAAAATGGCACACGTTAAAGGTTAAACCCTACACTTTCCTCGTATTAAATTGAAATATAATCAAAAAAATAAATAGTATAGTAACGAAGCAGTAAACAAAACACAAATCACAGACACTAAAATAATGTTTCTCATGATTATGGTTATGGTTATGGAAGGCATCGGTATCACTGCAAACAAATTAAAATCCATAATTGCTCAACCGCCCGTGCCAGTGAAATCATCCGAATTACTATTTCATCTCCCAAAAAAAGAAAGGTAGCTGTAGTCCCCATTATAGCAGTCTCAGCACACGTCAAAAGGCATAAGGTTAAACCACACAGAAATTGAACACAGCTATCTGTTCTCCATCATACGATATCATCATTCATCGTAAATAATCGGAATATCGAAACATGATCAAAACAGATGAAACGCACAGCTCACAGTGTGCACAGAGCACATAACACAGTAGCTCCTACAACAAGCCGGACTTGGAATATGAGGAAACTGCAACAACGAACACTTTTCAGTCATAGCCTTTAATGGGTCCTGCCGCCTATCCACCATATTGACCGGAAGTTCACGTCCTCCTGAAAATGATGATCGTCATTTAAGAAAAAAATGTATAGCGCTAAATGATGCTAGGACATCACACTGACTCCGTGTTTCTCATGTACAGCGCAACGGGTAACAGGTGCGAATATAATTGTAATTATTATTTCTAAAAACCCGACTATTGTAAATACTGATTAGTAGAATAACGTTGCTTCTGTCAAAAATGTGTAGTGATAATGTAAAGGTAAAGGTAAAGTACGAGACTTGAACCGGCGTCTTAGCACGCGAGTTTCCACCCATATATGCTCGGCCGCCTATCCAGACATGTTTGGAGATTTCTGGATAGTGTTGCTTTAATCATCAAAACTTACGATGCGAGGCGACATTTCTCACCTTCCCAGGGTAATACCATGGTACCCATTTCTGCCAACGGCTGGGTCGACCGTTAGGGTATTTTCCAACCACGAGTACAACTCATACTGCTTCCAGCGCGAATCGAACGCGGTAGTCCGGTCGGGTGGTTTTCCCACCTAGGCTAGCGAGGCTCCCAGTGATAATGTGTTTCCTTTCAACTGAATATTACGATATTATCAAGATAGGAGTTTCTTTCAATATGTCTACCATTTCCTTCCATGTTTGAAAAACTTGTTACACCAAACATCTACATGTTGCCCCAATTATCACCTTTAATGAAACAAAGAGAATGTTTCCTAAAACATGTGTGTAGCTTCACATAACGAAACACTTGTTGCATCAGACATGTGCATATCTTCATGTATCGAAACATTTGTTGCATCAAATATGTGCATATCGTCATATATCGAAACACTTGTTGCCTGAAACATGTGCATAGCTTCATATAACGAAAAAATTGTTGCCTGAAACATGTGCATAGTTTCATATAACGAAACAATTGTTGCCTGAAACATGTGCATAGCTTCATATAACGAAGCAATTGTTGCCTGAAACATGTGCATAGCTTCATATAACGAAACACTTGTTGCATCAAACATGTGCATAGCTTCATATAACGAAATACTTGTTGCATCAAACATGTGCATAGCTTCATATAACGAAACACTTGTTGCATCAAATATGTGCATAGCTTCATATAACGAAATACTTGTTGCATCAAACATGTGCATAGCTTCATATAACGAAATACTTGTTGCATCAAACATGTGCATAGCTTCATATAACGAAACACTTGTTGCATCAAACATGTGCATAGCTTCATATAACGAAACACTTGTTGCATCAAACATGTGCATAGCTTCATATAACGAAACACTTGTTGCATCAAACATGTGCATAGCTTCATATAACGAAATACTTGTTGCATCAAACATGTGCATAGCTTCATATAACGAAACACTTGTTGCATCAAACATGTGCATAGCTTCATATAACGAAACACTTGTTGCATCAAACATGTGCATAGCTTCATTTAACGAAACACTTGTTGCATCAAAAATGTGCATAGCTTCATATAACGAAACGATTGTTGCATCAAACATGTGCAATAACTTCATGTATCGAAAAACTTGTTGCATCAAACATGTGCATAGCTTCATATAACGAAACACTTGTTGTATCAAACACGTGCATAGCTTCATATAACGAAACACTTGTTGCATCAAACACGTGCATAGCTTCATAAAATGAAACACTTGTTGCATCAAACATGTGCATAGCTTCATATAACGAAACACTTGTTGCATCAAACATGTGCATAGCTTCATTTAACGAAACACTTGTTGCATCAAAAATGTATATAGCTTAATATAACGAAAAACTTGTTGCATCAAACATGTGCATAGCTTCATGTATCGAAAAACTTGTTGCATCAGACATGTGCATAGCTTCATGTATCGAAACACTTGTTGCATTAAACATGTGCATAGCTTCATATAACGAAACACTTGTTGCATCAAACATGTGCATATCTTCATATATCGAAACACTTGTTGCATCAAACATGTGCATAGCTTCATATAACGAAACACTTGTTGCCTGAAACATGTGCATAGCTTCATATAACGAAACAATTGTTGCCTGAAACATGTGCATAGCTTCATATAACGAAACACTTGTTGCATCAAACATGTGCATAGCTTCATATAACGAAACACTTGTTGCATCAAACATGTGCATAGCTTCATGTAACGAAACAATTGTTGCATCAAACATGTATACAGCTTCATATAACGAAACGATTGTTGCATCAAACATGTGCATAGCTTCATATAACGAAACGATTGTTGCATCAAACATGTACATAGATTCATATAACGAAACAATTGTTGCATCAAACATGTACATAGCTTCATATAACGAAACGATTGTTGCATCAAAAATGTACATAGCTACATCTAACGAAACAATTGTTGTCTCAAACAACAAAGCTTCATATAACGAAACAAATGTTGCACCCAGCATAGCTTCATGTAACGGAACAATTGTTGCATCAAGTATGTGCATAGCTTCATAAAACGATAGAATTGTTGCATCAATCATAGATTCATATAACGAAACAATTGTTGCATTAAACATGCATACAGCTTCATATAACGAAACAATTATTGCATCAAACATGTACATAGCTTCATATAACGGAAAAATTGCTGCATGAAACACGTGCATAGCTTTAACGAAACTATTGTTGCATCAAACATAGCTTCATTTAACGAAACAGTTGTTGCTTCAAACATAGCTTCATTTAACGAAACAGTTGTTGCTTCAAACATAGCTTCATATAACGAAACAGTTGTTGCTTCAAACATTGCTTCATATAACAAAGCAATTGCTGTGTGAGACATGTGCATAGCTTTATATAACGAAACTATTGTTGCTTCCAACATAGTTTCATATAACGAAACAGTTGTTGCTTCAAACATAGCTTCATATAACGAAACAATTGTTGCTTCAAACATAGCTTCATATAACGAAACAGTTGTTGCTTCAAACATAGCTTCATATAACGAAACAGTTGTTGCTTCAAACATAGCTTCATATAACGAAACAGTTGTTGCTTCAAACATAGCTTTATATAACGAAACTATTGTTGCTTCAAACATAGCTTTATATAACGAAACAGTTGTTGCTTCAAACATAGCTTCATATAACGAAACAGTTGTTGCTTCAAACATAGCTTTATATAACGAAACTATTGTTGCTTCAAACATAGCTTTATATAACGAAACAGTTGTTGCTTCAAACATAGCTTCATATAACGAAACAGTTGTTGCTTCAAACATAGCTTCATATAACGAATAATTGTTGCATCAAACATAGCTTCATATAACGAAACAGTTGTTGCTTCAAACATAGCTTCATATAACGAAACAGTTGTTGCTTCAAACATAGCTTCATATAACGAAACAGTTGTTGCATCAAACATAGCTTCATATAACAAAACAGTTGTTGCATCAAACATAGCTTCATATAACAAAACAGTTGTTGCATGAAACATAGCTTCATATAACGAAACAGTTGTTGCATGAAACATAGCTTCATATAACGAAACAGTTGTTGCATGAAACATAGCTTCATATAATGAAACAGTTGTTGCATGAAACATAGCTTCATATAACGAAACAGTTGTTGCATGAAACATAGCTTCATATAACGAAACAGTTGTTGCGTGAAACATAGCTTCATATAACGAAACAGAAAGACAACAAGTATCAGAAAAACACATACACTATACCTACCTACAGGACTCTTGGTCCCATATATACACAGATGGCTCTGCTACAAATGCCACCAGAAAAGGGGAGGGGGGGGTGTTCTTGACGCTGAATAATCAGGACGAGATCACCAAGTCAATAGCTACTGGAAAATTCTCAAACAACTTTAAAGAAGAAACTGAGGCCATCAGAGATGCTGCAACACTGGCTACTCAACACAAAAATAACATGCACAATAGATTGGTGATTCTGACTAATGCACTGTCGCACTGATGCACTATCAGCTCTAAAAAGCCCAAATAACAATGAACTGGATGACTTGAGAACAACCCTGAACCAACTATGCAATAACTTCCAGAGAGTAGTCATTCAGTGGATACAATCACACTGTAATATACACGGGAACGAGTGCGCGGACAAATTAGCTAAAGAGGGAGGGCGATTACCACAAGAGAACCATCCGCTCAGCTATGATGAAGCCAAATCCATCCTCAAGGGTCAGTTCCATGAAAAGTGGAAACGAGAACACCCAAAGCATAACGAGAGGGACGGATACCACCAACTATCAAGGAGAGAGCAAGTCATCATATTTCGCCTACGCACTGGCCACAATAGAATGATAAATCACATGTTCACCAAATTCAAAATAGGTACAACCAGACTATGCCACTGAACACTGGACAATATGACTACAAAACATGTTCTACAGGATTGCCCCCAGTACACAGACCTGAGAAGAGCAATGTGGTCCACTCCCACCTCCTTGGAAGAGAAACTATATGGGGCAATCGATTCGCTTAAACAGACAGCTGACTTCATAAGAGAGTCAGGAATCCTACTCTGATTGAGTCTTGATCGCAGAGAGAGAGATAGAGAGAGAGAGAGAGAGAGAGAGAGAGAGAGAGAGATAACGAAACAATTGCTGCATTAAACATAGCTTCATATAACGAAACAGTTGTTGCTTCAAACATAGCTTCATATAACGAAACAATTGTTGCATCAAACATAGCTTCATATAACTAAACAGTTGTTGCTTCAAACATAGCTTCATATAACGAAACAGTTGTTGCTTCAAACATAGCTTCATATAACGAAACAGTTGTTGCTTCAAACATAGCTTCATATAACGAAACTATTGTTGCATCAAACATAGCTTCATATGATGAAACAAGTGCTGCATCAAACATAACTTCATATAACGAAACTATTGCTGCATCAAACATAGCTTCATATAAAGAAACAGTTGTTGCATTAAACATGGCTTCGTATAACGAAACAGTTGTTGCTTCAAACATAACTTCATATAACGAAACACTTGTTGCATCAAACATAGCTTCATATGATGAAACAAGTGTTGCATCAAACATAACTTCATATAACGAAACTATTGCTGCATCAAACATAGCTTCATATAACGAATCTATTGTTGCATCAAACGTAGCTTCACATAACGAAACAATTGTTGCATCAAACATAGCTTCATAACCAAACAATTCTTGCATCAAACATAACTTCATAACGAAACAATTGTTGCTTCAAACATAGCTTCATATAACGAAACAGTTGTTGCTTCAAACATAGCTTCCTGTCATCATCATCATCATCGGGTGCCATCTCCGCAGCGAATGTTGGCTACAATAGATCGCCACTCCACTCTGTTTCTTGCTTTGATGGTGCAGACTGTCATAGATTGGCTTGTCCATCTTTTGATGTTACTCGTCCATGTTAGTCTTGGTCTGCCTCTGCCTCTTTTACCTTGTATTTTCCCTTCCAATATTACTTTTATTAGGCTGTTTTGTCACCTAACATGAGGTAAAAATTGCATTTGTCTTGCTCTAATTATGTTTAGTAGTTCTCTTTTCATTTTTAGTTATTTTAAAACTTCCTCGTTTGTTTTCTTTTTTTTCCATCCAATTCTACCTATTCTTCTATAAATCTACATTTCAAAGGTTTCAATTTTCTGTTCTGTTTTCTGGTCTAATGTCCATGTTAGTAGTAGATCAGGATAGAAACGTTCCTGGTTTTTTGTTGAACAAAGAGTAAAATACCCTACAACGGCCTGTACCCTATAAGTACAAGAGTTATATAGAGACTGCGCCAAGCTGCGCCAAGCCAGAGTGATGCAATGATATATATATATATATGTATATATGTATAAGACTTGTATAGTACATGAAGGGGGATAGTTGATGGACAATTTGTTAATGAGTCATGTAATGGACATCAGTGTTTCCCGCCATTTTCAACTTCCAATAGGAGCGAGTGTATATTGTCCAGCTATAGACCACGCCCACTCCGGAAGCGAAACTACCATATTAGGGACTAGTGATACGTTAGTTATTTCATAGATATGGTGAGCATATATAGATATAATAGTAATAAATTAATAGTTATTATATCCACGTGGACGTAAATGGGCCCGTATTTAAGATATGGACCATAATCAGTGATATTTAATCAGGTATCTCTCGGTGACGACATGAATGTACAGTCATATTCTCCCACCGTGGCACATAATGACCCAATCGATGAAGAACGCGCGTGAGTTTATGGATTATTTTTCCCCCATGCGCGAGCGGAACGCCAACATGTTGTTATGTAAACTAATGAGCGGTCTGTCTCGGTACGCGGTTAGCAGACAATAAGACATAGGTTAATAACAATACTTATGATCTCGATACGCGTATCATGTGAACGTGTTATCAAATAAGGTTCGTAAGTTATAAAATAACGACATAAATCTACCTCGCGACAGTCGTAGGTATGGATCCAACCTGGAATCATCCGTTTACGGCGCTAGTCGCAGGGCCGACGGGATGCGGAAAAGGTGTGTTTGTTAGGAGATTTATCGATCACGTGTCAGAAATGGTCAGACCCGCGCCTGAGGAAATAATCTACTTTTACGGCGAGTAGCAATCGATGTACGAAACGATGAAGGGTGTTCAGTTTAACGAAGGGCTACCCGACGTGGAGCAATGGCGAGGAGAAGGACACGTCTGTTGGTCATAGACGATCTGATGAACGAAACTGACGATAGGGTCACGAAACTATTTACCAAGGGAAGTCATCATTGAAATATAAGCGTCGTGTATATAGTACAGAATCTCTTTAGCAAAAACAAGGAACAGCGGACGATAAGTCTCAACAGTCATTACATAATTCTGTTTAAAAACCCGAGAGACGAGTCTCAGATTACGAATCTGGCCAAACAAATTTACCCGGGTCGCGTGTCGTACGTGCAAGAAAGTTTTAAAGACGCGACATCGGCTCCACACGGGTATTTATTATTTGACCTTCGGCAAGAGACGCCAGATCATCTAAGGCTCCAAACCAATATTTTTCCTAAAGAACAGCAGGTAGTCTACATCCCAAAGTAAGGAACATGGGCGAGTCGGTGAAAAGACACGGAGAGATGTTGCGTTTTCTGTGCTCGGCTTAACCACCAGCTGTAAAGGCCGCGATAAAAACATCGTCTCCTCATATCATAAGAACTCTGTGCGAATGCTGCCACAACGTGTTAAAAGGTAACGTTCGGCTCACACCGACTCAGAAGAGACGGTTGCAGAGCCATAAACACGACCTGAGGATTCTCGCACGAAAAAAGACGACCGTGATAAAGAGAAAACAGATTTTGCAAAAGGGTGGCTTTATCGGCGCTCTGATTAAACCAGTTCTGGGTATCCTGAGCGGTATTCTGGGCGTGTGAACGATGGCTAAGAAAATGATTTTGATCGATCCTCGACTGCTAGAGTCTGTAAATCACGAGCAAGCTTCTCATACGCCTCCCCCGAGTCACTAAAAGAGAGCCTAGGAGATCTGGATACGCAAATGCAACGAGTCCTGCAAAGAGAGGACATGTCACCACGCGACAAAGCCAGACTGTATCAGCAGACATTGCAACGGTATCTGCAACGTCTCGATCAGTACAGACACAAACCGCTAGGTGTAGTGGACATTAAACAGGCACCGCCATCCCCCGACGCGATTACAACACCACAAACCGCGGTACTTAAAGATGAAGTCGACGAAAAAATTCCTCAGTCAGCGCCAAGCGCGCCTAGGCCGAAAACGAAAGTGATCACTCACAAAGAAGTTGTGGGCACGTACAGACTCAGGAAAAGAAGAAAAAGTAAAATTCCAAAACCAAACTGGGAGACATGGCCAAAGGAGTAGATAAGATGTTAAGTAGCCGTTTCTACGATCCAAAACGACCGGGTGTCTACGGGGGTGTGGGTGGTTAAAAGTGTAGTACAAAACTAAGCTCTGCAAAGATTAAAG
Source organism: Megaustenia siamemsis (assembly GCA_032433765.1). NCBI lineage: Eukaryota > Metazoa > Mollusca > Gastropoda > Stylommatophora > Ariophantidae > Megaustenia > Megaustenia siamemsis. The sequence goes on along the minus strand of JAVIAB010000108.1, from coordinate 35,384,391 downwards.
AATGGCTGATTCTACAGGATGCTTATACTCTACACAAACCTATTTTTAGACAATTTAAGAGACGACCCATCATCGTGGATGGTATGAACCATCAGTTCCAGGCTGATCTGATCGATCTGAGACAGTAACAAGATACAACGATGCGTACTCGTATCTCGTTACGTGTATCGACGTTTTTTCGAAGTATGCTTGGGCAGTTCCGATACGGTCGAAAACTGAAAAAATCTAGTGGAGGCCGTGAGCGAAATATTTGCCGAGCACAAACCGATAAATCTTCAAACGGACAAAGGATCCGAATTCGTCAACAAAACTTTCCTAAAGTTTCTCAAGGAAAATGGAGTTCATTTCTTCACTACGGAGAACGAGGATATAAAGGCAGCGATCGTAGAACGATTTAACCGAACGTTAAAAGAGAAAATGTGGAAATTGTTTACGAAAACGAACAAATTGAAATATGTTGATGCGTTATCCGCCCTACTCAGAAACTACAATAATTCGTATCACAGGAGCATTAAAATGGCGCCGGTCAGCGTAAACTCGACCAATCAAGAACAAGTCTGGAATACTTTGTATAATAAACTGTCGGGGAGAGACAATAGGCATTCAATGGCGATCAATAACCGTTATAAAGAAGGTGATCGAGTTAGGATAGCTCAAGCCAGAGTTAATTTCAAAAAGGGGTATACACCATCGTGGATGGAAGAACTGTTTACAATTAGTCAAGTAAACAAAAACACTAACCCGGTAACCTAAGTTGTGAAAGATGATTCTGGTGAAGCGTTGAAAGGGTCGTTTTATACAGAAGAGCTTCAGAAAGTCGGTGATAAACGGGTGTATCGAATAGAATCCATTTTAGAAGAGAGGAAAGTTGGTGGAAAAAAAGAGTACTTAGTCAAATGGTTCGGTTACAGCTCATCATTTAACAGTTGGATTTTGAGCGATCAAGTATCCAGATACAGAGACTGACGAAATGGAGGGGGAGGAACACGTGCAAACTTACGAGTACGGTAGTTGAACGAGAAGAAAAGAAGAACGACGAAGGGGCCAGTCACGATAGCAGAACCTCTCTCTGGCCTGTTTTCGGTAAACTGCTCCCGCGAATGGAAATCGTTTTTCTCTGCCAAATGATCATTATATATGCCGTAATCGGCGTGGATTTATTTAATCTGACGGGTGGAAACGGTGAGGGTCAGGACGGAAAGATTTGGATCGCGCTACTGAGTAGCTGTCTGGGATACATGCTACCTAATCCAAAGTTGGAGACGAGACGGTGAATCAAGAAAGATGAGTTTTTACATCACAGCCCCCAGCAACGCGTCGATGCAAATTTATCCTGAAAATAGTCCTGGAAACTTTTTCGTCAAACTCCCTCAAACTATCGAACTGAATGCAAACTACGAAGTCGGTTTGGCCGAGATACAATTTCCAAACACTCATTTCAACGTCTTACCCGGCGATATATGGATCAGTTACGAAACCTCCGGTAACACAGCAGTAACAATGGAACTGGCGCCGGGGCTATACAAGACAGCGGATAACGTTATCGATGCTTTAAATAAAGTGATATTGGAAAAATCACCACCCATCAAAATGAGATTTTTTAATTAAAAAAAAAAAACGAAAATAAGGCCATACTTAAGCTCTTTGAACAAGGACATTCGGTTACCATAAGCGAGGAATTGAAAAGAATCTTAAGCCTCCCATCGAATCGCGTGACAGACGCTAACGTGGCCCTGCACGGCGAGAAATAAATAAATTTGGAAGTGCAAACTAGAAACGTGTACGTCTATTGCGATCTAGTGTCACCCAGAGTGGTGGAGGATGTCCTGGTGCCCTTACTGAGGGCAGTTCCTAATTTTAGAGAAAACCACCACATCCATATTTTGCATCTACGACAAACCGCACTATGTCCCCATGAGCAGGTTCTCCTTCGACAGGTTAGAAATTCTTTTAACTAACGACAGGGGAGTTGCGATCCCATTTACAACCGGAACGTCGGTACTGACGTTACATTTCAGAGCGCGGAAGCACTTCGATCTAGAATAATGGTGAGACACACGCCGCTTCATCGAAATGTTAAGTTATACGAAGAGTGTTGCTTTAATCAAGCCGGCCACGTCCTCCCGGTATTTGTCGGAGGTAGAAGTCAGCGAGGGCGCGGTATCGGTAGTTTTTTCGGAGGCATCGAAAGAGCAATTTTACCGTGGCTAAAAACAGGCGGTAAGGCATTACTCAGAGAAGGTGTCGTCACGGGACTACAAGTCGCGCAAGACGCATTGGCGGGAAGAAACATTGGAGAGTCGTTTAAAGAAAGAGCTAAGGAATCCAGTCAGCGTTTAATTCAGGGAGCCATCAGTCATCTGGCCGGTGGCGACACAGACCAACAAACCGGAAGCGGTAGAAGAAGGAAAAGACGAGCAACTCCACCTGGGATGCCGGGAAGAAGAATAAAAACGACGAAACGACGCGCTCACTCTCATTCAGCGAGCAAGAAGTCTAAGAGGACAAACTATTCGGACATATTCGGTTAAGCGATATGGCGTTAGTACATCCCAAGTCTTGCGAGTGTTTCCATTCTGGACTAGATTTGTTTAGCGTTCCACCGACTCAGACATCTCTTGATTCTGCCAAGTTTGTGGAAGTTTCCCCCTTGACGTCTCTGGCATCTGGTGCCCCTATAGAATTTTCCATCAGCGGAAATTCGGACGAATACATCGATTTTTCCAACACGTATCTGCATATGAGAGCAAAAATCACGCTGTCCAACGGTGACATTATACCAACTGATGCTGAAGTTGGTCCTGTGAACTATTTTCTCCACAGTCTAATCTCCCAAGTCGACGTATCTCTCAACGATACTCTGATTTCAGCTTCTGAAAACACCTACCCTTTTCGAGCATACCTAGAAGCCACTCTCAACCATATCAAGGAATCTAAGAAAGGTTATCTCACGAGCGCACTCTACTACACCGATACTCCCAAACACGCGGATGACACCCAAGGTGACTCCAATATAGGTCTTAAAACTCGGAGAAATCTGGCCCGAGGTAGCCATGAGCTGGATATGATTGGGCGACTTCACTCTGATATTTTTTTTCAGGAGCGTTACATGCTAAACAGGGCTAACGTGAAAATTAAGTTGACCCCCTCAAAGGACGTATTTAACATTATAGCTCACGACAAAACTGTCGGTTATAAAAGTGTCATCACTTACGCCGCCCTGTTGGTGAGGAAAGCTTCAGTTAATCCGGCCATTTTGCTGGCTCACGAAAAGGCTCTCTTACGAGGCAATGCGCGATACCCCATGAAGAGAGTTATGATTAAAACATTTGCCATTCCTAAAGGTATGTTATCGCATTCCCAAGACAACCTTTTCCTGACCCAAACACCAACGCGACTAGTCTTCGGCTTACTGGACTCTGCTGCATTTAACGGAAGTTACGACACCAACCCCGTCAATTTTAAAAACTTTGGCCTTACCTACTTAAACGTCACCATCGCCGGACATAGTATTTGGGGTAAGCCTCTATCTACCGAATTTAACCGCGGTCAGTACGCTCGCGCCTACTTCAAGTCCATGCTGGCGTTGGGTCTTGTGGGAACAGACGCTGGTAACGGAATAGATTATAACGACTTCAAGAACGCCTACACTCATTCGATCTCAGCCCTAGTCTTTTGAATGCCGAATAATTTGAGCTGGCAAAATCAGGACCCGTCGCCATTGAGCTCAAATTCGCGACGGTCACGCCTAACCCTATACAGGTCCTAGTTTACGCTGAACTGGACTCCGTGCTGGAGATCTCTAAAATGAGACACATTCTTACAGATTACACAGCGTAAACACTTCGACAATGAACATGAATGATATTCTCAGCGTACTTATGTCTGACATTTTTGTGAGACGGTGTTCCATTGTTAGCGTAGTGGCTCGCAATCGGTTACCTCGCTATATCTATCCCACTAAATCCGCAGCCTTCGTGATCAATACCGACCCGAGTTGGAGACCGGGCTCTCACTGGGTAGCCCTCTACTACAACGCTATGGGGCAGTTTGAGTATTTCGACAGTTTCGGGTTTTCTCCCAGACATACCGAGATCATCGATTTTATCGAGAGGAATTCGAACAGACCTCTCATCTACAACTCGCGCTAGTTACAAGATCTTGTTAGTAACGCATGCGGACTGTACTCTGTGTATTTTCTACTGATTAAAACACGAGGAGGATCAATGCAAAAGGTCTTAATGCCGTTTACCTCATCCACCAGACAAAACATAAACGATCGAATCGGGTATCGCCTACTCGCACCAAAACTTTTGGCGCAAAATTAAAATTTCTAGTGCAATGAAGTCAGTGGCTAAAAATATCGCAGACAAGTCTGGACACGAATTTTAGTTTTTTTAAAAATCTGGACTAAACCGGATCTATAATCTGACCTATGTTATAAAAGTCGCGGGTGAGAAAGCTCCAGTCACACATCGTTCAATACTGAGATACAGAAGATGCTGGCAAACACTGAGGCTGCACCAGTTGTCGATGTACCCACTAGCTGGGTCTACGTTACAGCAGATCGTGAAATTGTCAAACCATTGGCTGCAGGGCTGAAAGTTGCGTCTGTGTCTTCATACAAAGGGTCGACTATGATCCATATTAGAAAATTTTTCGAGCCATCGAATTTAAAATATCCCACCAAGTTTGGGATCACGTTGAATCGTTTAGAATTTGAACAGCTCGTGTCTATGCAGGGCGAGTTATTGGCCGAGTATGATCGTCTCGAAACCATTGCAACAAAACCAGAGACTCATACAGTGAACGAACCCGAGAACAGCCTAGATCACAGACTTCCAGTATCTTCGTCGCCGAGTAACGAGCCATATTCCATAAATACTGGCTTTTACATGGCTCCTTTTTACGATACTGACAACTTCGAAAGTATTCAGCCAACACCAACACTATCTCCTGGTCATCTTAGAAGAAACGAACAGCTCGTGGCTATGCAGGATGAGTTATTGGCCGAGTGTGCTCGTCTCGAGGCTAATGCAACACTACACCCTCTTCCCTCGAACGAGCCGTTGACCACGGCAGATCATAGTCTTCCAGTATCTACATCAGGATGCAACGAGCCTTATTCGATAAATAATGGTTCTTACAGGCCTCCCGTATACAATACTGACAACATTGAAAAGAATCAACCAATAACAATGCTGTTCCCTGGTCATCTTAGAAGAAGAAAGAGGCTGAGGCTGAACATTTGGATGTTGTGTTTTTATGTCGTGTCTAGATGTACTGCATACGCGGTATCGGTGTTCTGCTGTATCAATAAAATATATATAAATTACAAAACATGCCTCGTGTTATTTGTCATTTATGTGTACGTATATAATGGGTTGTATAGGTGTGAAAGTCATAGATGTTGTAACTCGTTTTTCTGTTTTACACACAGGTTTGCAACCAAGGACACTGATAGTATCCATATTATTCTTATGAGACAGTACCATGTGAAATTTATATACAAAAGAAAAAAAACATTTTTTTATAATACATTTTTAATACAATATAATCGTGACAACGACACAAACATATGTTCATTATCATTGGACATAAAACTATCACAGAAGTATCATTGTATATACATATAAATACTCTAGATACCTAACGGGAAAGTCGTCACATTGTCGTTTTGCACACGGCGTTTGATGTAGAAATAAGAGAGAGAGAGACTTTATGTGCTGTGTATATGTATAGACACTCGATTTATATCGCTTTAACCCCACATTTTTCCCTCCCTGTGCATGTTGTGTCTTGAGAACCTTCATAAATATATCTTTGTCTAGTTTATTGTGATGTTTGCTAAGCCCTTTAGTACTAGTTTTTGAGTAATCTCCAAAACAGTGGTATATTTTACTACATAACGATACCATACCATCCCCTTCGTACTCTAACTTAAATAAACCCGGGGTACGTTTATGGTACAATTTTGTTTTTTCGTAGTCTCGACAATCTACCTTAACTTTACCTATACTCCTAACAAACTCCTCCCGATGAACGCTACAGGTCTCTGAGGGGAAACACTGATCGTACTCGTTATAAAAAGTGTCAAGTAAAAGTGGTCTAACGGCGTCAGCTAAACTAGGCTTACTTAACGCCAAATAAGGACTATCAGAGTCCATTTCACACAACTGAAAGTATGATCTCTCTACGAACCTGTCTAAAAAATCGTAATAAAATTGCAACATGCGTAGCTTGGCGTATTGATATACAAAGTAGCCGATTTGTAGCGGAAGGTCCCACCTCGTCGTCTTTTTCAACATTTCCACCTCGAATGTATTTCCTACTCCTAAATCTGTCATATGTTTAAATAAGGAATCGTTAACGAGCTTGGAAACGGCCTCACCCTCGCAGTACGCTACGTTCGCGTGTTTCGCTTTATCGGTGAGAGTTTTTCCGTACGCCGAATTTCCTAACAACTTCATGGTCTCACTAGTAATGGACTGCGTCTCATCTACATCTCCTTTTCTCTTGGCGTCGGATACGGTGTCCCAAAATTGTTTGAAACAACTAACAGGGTGGTATTCGATAACCTGGTAGATGTTGGTTACCTCCAGACCGTGATCTAAATACCATTTTAATAAGGGGGTGGCCAAAAGAATTTTCTTCCCGATATAACTACCTATCAGGGTACGTCTAGGGGTCGTCAATAATTTATTTTTCACGGCGTATTCATTCATAAGCTCTCCTATATCGTCTCTACACACGTCTACGTTTTTAAATAGGGGTGTCATTTCGCTAAAATATTCCTTGAGAGAGTCGGGGACATGAATATCGCATTCTACCAGACCAAACAGCGTTTCGTCTTTAACGGATTTCAAAATCTGCTCGACGGTTAGTGGTAATTTTTCCCTGGCATACGTTGGTTTTGATCTGGGGAGGGATTGTTTAAGACATGGAATAATTGTGCTATCGGTTTTCTTTAGTTCTTGCCACTCACATTCCCACATCTCAATCACTTCAACTCCAACGTTATTGGTTAAATATTTGCGAATTTCGCGGGTCTTGGCGTATAGCTTGGACAAGGGTTTTTTGTTTATAGGGTTAACACCTTTGTGTTTTTCAGTGAGGTGACAGTTATCTCCATGACTGAGACAGCCCATAAACTGAAAGACTTTATTACTCTTTTGACAGAAGCTATCCACTCTAATCCTACGAGGTCCTAAAGGTACCTCATCCCCGTTGTATTGAGTTCGCAACTCAATGTTGTGTTTGTGAGCTACCCACGTCAACCACTCTCTACTCTGCTGATCGTAATAATTAACTTTACGTTGTCTAAACCCGTCCTCAACTTTTCGAATAATTGGAAAGTCAGTGGGCATTTTCTGCATCAACGTCCAGAGATACAGAGCGTTTGCGTCGTAGCCTTTAAGACTTTCAACTACATTTTGAGGATTACCTCTGATTCGAGTCTCACCCTTCTCGTGGTGGCGATGAAAGATTATGCTCGGGCCACCCACTATATTATATCTAAGTGTTTTATGAAGCTCTGCCTCGCGTTTACCGCATAACGAAAAGACTACGTTTTTAGGTATGGTGTTGAAGAGGTATCTTAACGTCACACCGGGGACTGAAATGGCGTCCTTAAACATATCTACACCTAAACCTGCGTAAAAATCTATTTGTTTCTCTAATGCGAGTAGGAAGGGCCCGGCATCCTTATTATTATACCAAACAAGAAAATCTCTGAGAGTGGACATGTTATTGTCCACCCATATCTTGTTACAATACTCGTACTCTACCCCCGAAATATTACAGTTTTTAAGCGTAGAGAAAAAAGTTTCATGCGTGGGAAGAGAGGTTTCGTCTAACTTGTTTAGGTTCGTAATATACTCGTAACAAAATACGCATTTAGGCTCTTTAATCTTGTACGCCGCCAAGTATTTACTATAAGAGAACCCGGGGGCGAGATAATTTATAATATTTAAGAACTTTAGTCAACTGTTGGAGATGTACATAAAATTATTATTGCGCTTAACGATAAACTTGAAGGGCGAGGTAACCACTTTTTTAGTTTTGTTTTGTTTCAGCTCTTCTTCTTCTTCTTCATCATCTTCTTTTTTCTTCTTCTTCATCTTCATCTTCTTCATCATCTTCTTCTTCATCGTCATCATTTTTCAATTCTTCCTCTTCTTCGTTCGTTTTTCTACTTTGTTCGCCGCAGCTACGAAGTGTCTTATTAAATATGGTTTGATAACATTTAGATCATACTTTCCAGAGTTGAATCCTATAACGGGAGCTCTCTCAAGTATGACTCGAGTTTCGCTATGAGGTCACTACAGTCACCCCTGTCTCTTAAACTGTCAAAAAACCTGTTTAAAACTGCCGCGTAAGATTATATATGCCCGTTTCGCTAATGTCTCTAGATAATCTATCATTTTACTCACTAGATTTTGAGCATCACCTTCGCTCACAAAACATACTGGTTTCTCATAACCCGGAATATTACTAGCTACGGCACAAGACATTGGAATATGCCTGGCTACATATTCGGTGACATTACTAGTGTTTCCATCTGTCGTCGGTACATTACTAAAGTAACATTCATAAACGTACGTCGCTCTGTAGGGATACACGTAATAATTAGGAACATCTATACCCTTATTAGCTATCGTTTCGAGTATAGATTCTTGGTTCCTATATACTTGTCTTTTCGCTTATCCCCGGTGCATGTCTTCTCGTGTTTATCCATAAGCCAACATCCTTTCCACAATTTTCCACATTTAGGACACGAAAATGCATGGGTCGCCTTATCTATATCCTCTATATACATAAAATGTTCGTTGTAAAATAGAACTCGTAAGGTGTCGCTATAATTCGTACTACCTCTTAGCATTGGGGACAAGGCTTGGTTATTGTATTGTCAAAAGCGAAGACGTCCACGTTAATACCGAAACACTTCTCTAATGCTGGGATCTGAGCTAACGTTACACCGGGGAACTCATTTTCTATATCTAAACCCTGATTTTCTTGCCATTGTTTCAGGAGATCGCCAGTGGGTCTGTGTAAATTACTGAGATTAGCACCCCTAAATAACGCTACGCATCTAAAAAAAAAACAGAAATTATTAGTATAGGGTGGTCCATGCTTGCTATTTTGTAATGTATAAATGAATTTATTGTTTGTAATGTGCAGTGGGAGTTCGGTTGTTAGACAGCCGATAGGATATTCTACATAATGATAGTAATAGAATGTTGTAGCTGGAACGGTTTCAATTGTATACTTGCTGCTAGGTCTGTTATGATTTGCGTGGTTTAAGGGGTCGCTATCTTGTAGTTGTGTAAGGAACCTATCAAAATCTGCTGTTATTTATAACCATTGGCGTTGAAAAATTAAACTATTATTGAAACTACCATGGAACAACCGAAGGTCATTGTTCTCTTTATTCCTCAGCATGAAATTGTGAGAATAATTTATTTTAAATCTACGTGTTTGGTTAATAAAGATGGGAATGAGAATGCTTGGCCAGTTTGGTGGTAGCTGTGAATTTGGCTTATGGAACAGCGTGTGCACTGACAGATGTCTGTTATTATTACTATGGGACCTTATCATCGGCCAGTTGTCGACATAGACTTGTCTAATATCTGCCGGTAAACTAGCTAAAATGTCTGTTTCGAGATCTATCCGCGCCTTCTTGCTGTGTTGACGCTCTGTCAATTGTTCATTATTCCGTTTCCTCTTATTTGTTGGTTCAGCTCCGGACTTTGAACAGGTCGTTGGTATCGAAGCTGATGAGGTGGCGGAGGTTGATGCTGCTGTTGTGGAGGTAGTTGATGACTGTGTCGAGGATGCTGAGCTTGTACTTGTTGATATCGGTAGTTGGTGTTTATTTTTAATATGTGTTCTTAGATTGTCCTGTCTGTTAAATTCGCATACACGTATAGGACACTGGTATGTATGTTTATTGTGAACAGTGTCTACATGGCGAGCTAGATGGTTTTGGGTAGTGAAGATTTTCCCGCAGTCTTTACACGAGCATTTAGTATTAATGTATACAGATGATATGTGCTCTGTACTGTCTCTAGGTGTAGGCTGCTCACGCCCACGAGTGTTATCTATTCGGGGTTTCTTTCTAGAGTGTTGTTGTTCTTCATCCCCGGTCTCTGCAACATTGTTGTCTGTTGCAGAGAATACTGTCGGGGTCCTTGTCGGTGCTGGTGCCGGTGTTATAGTTGCACATGTTGCGTGTTTTTTCGCTACATGGTTTGTAAGATTTGTGGATCTTGTAAAGATGCAGCCGCATATAGGACACGGATATCTCTGTTGGCCGTGAGCACTATCTACGTGTCTGGCTAGCCCATGTCGCCGTGTAAAGCTTTCCCCACACGTTTCACACACGTGGTGTGGTCTGCTTACAAGTTCGTTACGTGAGGCCATCATTCAACAAGATAAAATCATACATTTAGTGTGCGTACCAAAATACATTGAAATAGTATACATATATAACGTGCGCACGCACACACACGCACACACACACACACACAGAAGCAGACCCGGTACATACTATATGTTATTAGTCAGGTATTAGTTATCGACCTCTTCATTAGCACACTTAACCTCACCAGCTCTCATGTCTTACACCATCCTCGTACAACTCAACACTCATCCGTCGCTCTTACTATCATTAAAGTTATAGACAGTTATGACTCATTCCTCCGCTTTCGCTTGGTTTATTATAACTGTCTCTCAGTGTCTACCACCGCTACATCAGTCCGTTTCAACTGTTTCTTTCTTTCTTTTTTTTTCTTTTCTTTCTTTCTTTCTTTCTTTCTTTTCTTTCTTTCTTTCTTTCTTTCTTTCTTTCTTTCTTTCTTTTCTTTCTTTCTTTCTTTCTTTCTATCTCTCTTTCTCTCTCGCTCTCTCTCTACCTCGCTCTCCCTTATCGGTAGTTTAATCTTTCCATTCAAAACACATAACGAACATCTACATGATTCTCATTAAATAAAACACGCATCCGTTAACAGTTACTTTTAAATATATCTTTATCAGTAAGCGGTTATCTTATAAAGCCCATCTTCCTAATCCTATTATAACTCCCTCTAAGCGTCAACCATAGCTATATCAGTACGCTTCGATTCTTTCTTTTCTTTATTTCTTTCTTTGTTCTTTTCTTTCTTTCTTTTCTTTCTCTCTCTCTCTCTCTCTCTCTCTCTCTCTCTTCCTCGCTCTCCCTTATCAGTACTTTAATCTTTCCACACAAAACACATAACGAACATCTACATGATTCTCATTAACTAAAACACGCATCCAATAAAAGTTAGTTTTAAATATTATATTTTTTTTTGTTAGTGAGCGGGTATCTAGGTGTTTTACTAAAGCTTTTAGAGACATATTTGAGTCTCTATCTAATCATGTTCATATCACAGTCATAACCATACCACTTTTACAATATGTGTTTGTACTAACGCGACTGGTGGTATAAGACTCACGAAAACTTAACATATCGCTCAGTTTGTGTGACTCACGCGTAATGTATAGCCGAACATGTCCAGACATGTTTCACATTATTGATTTCACATACCACACGCGCTTCTGAATTTATCTTACATGGATTCGAAAATGACTAGTTCTGATTGTAAAATGTATATGGCTACAATTTCAAACGAATTTGTAGTATTAGGTGTTGATATTATTCACACTTACGATAAGACTAAAAAGAAGCTTTCCACGTTTTATAAGTCAATGGCTAAACTAGTCTATACGGTATCAGAGAGATATGACTCGTTATTCACTGGTATAACTCTGGGAGTCGGTGATAAGGATATGTACGCCTCGTTTGCAACCATTGTGGTTTATATGTTTTCAGATGGAATTTTAAACTGTGGGCGCCTCGTGATTATTTATACGCTGGCTTATCGACTAATTAAGAACCATGTCAAAGACTTTTACGATTCTGATACAGATATATCTTCTCTGGAAAAGAACTTCGCTTTCTTTGCCTGGATGTTTATCGGTGGATTATTCGTAGACTGGCTTGTAAAAAACGGCGGTTGGAAAAAATTCCTAGACTTCTCTAACGAAAAGGATATGACGATGTGGACTCGTTACAACACTTACCGAACACGTTGCTATATGTTACGTAATTCATTTCCATTAATAAACTATGATAATAAACACATTGTTATGTATTTTAAGCATTATATCAACTTACCTGTATTCTTAAAATGTTGGTTTTTAAAGTCTGCTTCTCCTATCTTCTCCGACAGTGTTTCAGTATAACACCTGTGGTTATCTGCTGTTAGATTTACAGCTCTGGTAGGATAATATCGGTGAGGCTCTGGTGGTAGATTTACAGATATGGACACTTAGCAATTGCTATATATTCAGGTGTTACTGTTGGTTAGTGTTTCCTGGCTGGCTACCTAGTGACTGAGTGACCGACGCAATGCGAATGAATATATTAAATCGTGTACGCGCCTTTTTTATATAACAACTTGTTGCCGTTCCACGCGCGTGGGGGAAAAATAATCCATAAATTCACGAGCTATCTTTATCGATTGGGTCATTATGTGCCACGGTGGGAGAATATGACTGTACATTCATGTAGTAAACCGAGAGATACCTGATTAAATATCACTGATTATGGTCCATATCTTAAATACGGACCCATTTACGTCCACGTGGATATAATAACTATTAATTTATTACTATTATATGTATATATGCTCACCATATCTATGAAATAACTAACGTATCGCTAGTCCCTAATATGATAGTTTCGCTTCAGGAGTGGGCGTGGTCTATAGTTGGACAATATACACTCGCTCCTATTGGAAGTTGAAAATGGAGGGAAACACTGATGTCCATTACATGACTCATTAACAAATTATCCTTCAACTATCCCCCTTCATGTACTATACAAGTCCTATACATATATACATATATATATCATTGCATCACTCTGGCTTGGCGCATCTTGGCGCAGTTTGGTGCAGTCTCTATATAACTCTTGTACTTATAGGGTACAGGCCGTTGTAGGGTATTTTACTCTTTGTTCAACCAAAAAACCAGGAGCGTTTCCATCCTGACCTACTACTCATGTTTCTGCACCATACAGGAATATTGAGAAGATGTAACATTTTGCTATTCTTAGTTTTAGCCCTGGAGTTATTTTTTTAAATGTTAATATATTTTTCATGGCATTGAAATTACTTTTAGCCATTCCTATTCTTTTATTTATTTCAATTGTACATTTTCCATCACTGGTTATAGTATTCCCAGGAAGTTGTAGTTCTGAACTGTCTCTATATGTATTCCTTCCACTTTGATATTTAATTGTAGGTCTTGAGAATTTTCTTTGTTTATGATCATACTTTTAGTCTTTTTGATATTCATATCTAGTCCATATTTTTTGCTTGTCATGTTTATTACATTAAGTAATTTTTGTAGATCTTTAGGTTTTTCTGCTAGTAGTACAGTATCATCAGCATATCTTAGGTTATTGATTATCTTCCCATTAATGTTTAGGCCTGGCATCTCAGCAATGTTTTTAAAGATTTGCTCAGTGTATAAATTGAACAAGCTTGGTGATAGGATGCATCCTTGTCTTACTCCTATTTTTATATCAATGGTTCAAACATAGCTTTATATAACGAAACAATTTTAAAAAATGGAGGCGAAGGCGCGCCTCCCAGCACCAGAGCTGGAAGTTGTCAGCGATCCACAGCTGATGGCTTGCGCCAGGATGGGTGAACTAGAACCATCCAGACCCTGCTCCACATCTCCGTGGTGCTTCTAGTAACAGACTAACCTGGTCTAGTCTGGCCAAGCGAATAAGGATCGAAGAGGGAAGACAACCCGGTACTCAAAAATGTTATGCTGAAGTCGGATGTGTTGGGCCGAAAGCGCAAATATCACAGTTATACTGTAAACCACAACACAACGTAGACACGCCTACTTGACGTCCTTTTAAGGGCGGATGATGACGAGGTACACTCCTTAAGTCATCGGGCGAACGCAAGCAGCAAGCAAGCATATAACGAAACAGTTGTTGCTTCAAACATAGCTTCATATAACGAAAAAATTGTAGCCTGAAACATGTGCATAGCTTCATGTAACGAAACAATTGTTGTCTGAAACATACATAGCTTCATATAACAAAACAATTGTTGTCTGAAACATACATAGCTTCATGTAACGAAACAATTGTTGTCTGAAACATACATAGCTTCATGTAACGAAACAATTGTTGTCTGAAACATACATAGCTTCATGTAACGAAACAATTGTTGTCTGAAACATACATAGCTTCATATAACAAAACAATTGTTGCATCCAAAATAGCTTCAAATAACGAAACAATTGTTGCCTAAAACAGGTGCATAGCTTCATATAACGAAATAATTGTTGCATCAAACATAACTTCATAAAACGAATCAATTGTTGCATGAAGTATGCATTAAAATAAAGAGATATAGAAAAGCAAGCCAATGACGCATTTGTTAATTCCTGTTGTATTTTAATATCTGAAAATATATACCAATTAGCTATCTGCGCCGTATCTTCGAATATCTATTAATGAATTATCTTCAGATTAGTTAGAATAGAGACACTGTATATTTTAATTGTTGTTATTTTATAATTCATACATTTTGATTTCTTTATGTAACCATCCAGACGAGATGACGACGTTGTTAACATTAGTAGATAATATAATATATTATGAACACAGTGACACAGCATCTGATCAAATGTTGACGTTATCACGTACCCACTGACTTTCGGACATTTAGTTTTGTTCTATATTAAACTCTGTCCAACAGCTTAAAAACAGGACAGTAATATTCTGAAATATAGTTTAACATATGATTTGTTTTTCTAGGTAACAGAACAAGATATTCGGGAATTTCACATCCATACTCTATATGTATTCATAGATATGAATATCTATAGATATTCAAGTGAAGTTTATTTTTCATTTGTAAAATTATGTGTGTGAATGAAATATAGCATTTGTTTTTACATCGTATCATGCTTATTTCATTTTAGGAGACTTTCTGGAATACCACGTCAACCCACATGCACACAAGAAAATTGATAGTACGTCTTTCTGTTACATGATTGAGAACGACAACATTGACCCCAAGAAGGTGGTTCTTGAGCACGCGCTGAAAGACCCAATCAAAAACGTCTCATTACTGGAGATTCGCCTCAACAGAGAAGGCACCAAGATTACTGGCATGGACCTGGACGGCGATGTAGTGCTCTTAACTGAATAGATTCAACAACTAAACGAGAGGAGGTATTTAGTACTCTTAAAAGGATTAAAAAAAAAGTAATAAATAATAAAAAGTATTGCAATGTAGCGTTTAGCATTTTTGTGGGAATAGACTAAAATAACAAAACTTTGTAGAAGAACATCTACAGCACTTAAAGAAATATACTAAACAATAAAATAGATTAGTGGATATTGAGTCCTTTTAAATGATTAGACTAAACAATAACTTAACCTGATGGGCCCTTAAGTGCTCTTAAATGAATATATAAAACAATAATTTAATTTGACGAGACATTTAGTGCTGTTAAATATAATAAACTAAACAAAAAATATATAAAATAAACATAAAAATGATATTAAACAGCTAAACCTAAGAAAGACGAGAGTAACTACGACGTTTCGGCACAAGCCTTCATCAGACAACACATATTTATACATATATACAAAAACATGATAGGGAAATTACTACTCTGAAACAAATATAAACACAAAAGTCAAACACTGATCTTAACATTGAAAATGGTGGAATAGGAATAGTGGCGAAGATTTAACGTGCTTGATGATCACAAGATATAAACAATAAAATAGTTGGTGGGTCATTTATTGTTAAAGGAAGAGACTAAACAATAACTTGATTTGGTGAGCTCTTAAGTCATATTAAAATATAACTGACTAAACAATAAAACCATTTGGTGGGATATTAACATAGCCAACTATAGATTACATAAGTAAATATGTAGTTGGCTGTGGGATATGAAAGTATTTTTAAAAAAAGTAATATTCTCATATATTATAACTCAACTTTGCTAAGTAGTTATCATCATCATCAGTATTAAGTGGCATGCCTGTTTCTGTAGGTGATCCTGTTTCTCCACAACATTTCTATCTCTGTCTCGCCTTTGGCTTTCTCGACAACTGTAGAACCACATTTCTATAGCGTCCTCAAGTGTATCTTTTTTTCTACCGCCCAGATGTCCAAGACTGACTTTACAGATAAGCAGATAAGGACTGGCCCCAGATAAAATTGAAGAATTTTCTATTTTCGCATCTCCATGACAAAAGATTTTTTTTGTGTGGTTTAAATGTATTCTTTGTAAGTCTTTGAAGTGCAGATTAGCTCAATTGAGTCTGCACCTCACCTCTGATGTACAACTTCCAAAAGACCTTGTCTCATTTAAAGAAAGAGAGACACATTTATTTTTTGTAATAGACTACAAATGTATTAATTAAAATAAAAGAGAGGAAAATAGAGGTCAATGGAAGAGATACTTGGAGGAAACACTGACGGAAAATTAATAAATAAACAATAAAATTAGCCTCATAAAAAACAGGTGAAGTAGAATGAAGTTGATGAAGATACAGAAAATCCAGACATGCAAATATGCTTGGTTGTCCAGTCCGTTTAGATAAACAGATTTATTTTACAAACTCTTACACATCATCATCATTATAATGTACCGTGCCTGCTGGCGTAGGTGATCATGTCTCTCCACAACTTTTGATCTTGACAGTCATTTACCATTTCTGTTTTATCTTCTGCCAAGCCATTCTCTTGAGCTGTCTGAAATTTTTTTCTCTTTGCTTTCCTCTATCTCTTCGTCCCTCAATTTTCCCAGTTGTTACAATATATTCCAGCTGTTCCCTTCTATTTACATGGTCAAAAAAAATGATGATTGTTTCTTCCTAATATTGGATATTTGCTCTCGTTTTGCTTTGGCCTCTTTCAGAACGTTTTCATTACTCTTCTTAGCTGCCCATGATATTCTCAACATTCTTCTGTATAACCACATTTCTACAGCTTCCAGAGATTTTCTTGTCTGTTGTCCTTTTGTCCATGATTCACATCCATACGTTCAGGCTCTTACACATAGATAATCAAATTTATATTATAAAATCTTACACACTGATAAAGAAAGTTAGCCCAGCACAATGTGCAGAAATAAACAAACAAGTACATGTAATTAATTGGGTGAAGTTGAAACAGACATAATATTTTGCCAAATATTGAGTCAAGAAGTACATAAATAAGAATGGAAGAAGTGATCCTCTTTAGAAAACATATCGTTGAGAATCTGAAATAATGTTATACTTGGTAGGATATTATTGAAATTTGAATGCTTAGTATTGTAATAATAGAAACTTTAAGGGTTATGGTATGACGTTTGATGACTACACCAGCCCCATATAAAGTCACATTTTTCCACTGCTTTCAATCTTAGAATGGGATGCAAATTCTCTCTTTCAACATAATATAGTTAGTAATGTAACATCAACTGCTGATAACTTTAAGTTCCACCATTTTCTTCAAGTAAAGAGAATATTCAAACAATGAAATACGGACATATCTTATTCAACATATTTCGCTAACATAATAATGTATGTAATCCATTTTGGATTACATACTTATACAGATTAATGATTGTATGACATTTTCACTTGTAATTGTGTACAATGTGAGGCAGATTGTATGACTTTAGCATTTCAATTTAAGTACGCTTTCCAATACAGAAACATCGTTCTGTCTCAGATCACGAATACAAACAATGACATATTAAAATAATGATAAAGACACGGATACATCATGCAACAAGTTAAAGGGAGACTAAATAAAACTTAAGTTGAGACTCAAGCGGCGGATTACCTCCCTTGAATGTTCTCTGGCAATAAATGAGTATTCACTCCTTTCCAATCGAACTTTGTTCACTCACCTTACACTGCTTTTCGTGTTAAGTATTTCCTTCATCAACAGTCTGCCAACCTGTCACGTCCTTATTAGAGACACTTCATAAACATGTAAAAAAGACAGATGAACTAATGAAGCATTTCTAGACTCCCTATTCAATGAGTACTGCGGCAGTCTTCATTATAACTTACATAGCAAATGACTATCTTTTCTTGTTTGCCGGTATAGTCATTTGTTTCAGGTTTGCCATGTTTATTGGAACAGTCTTGTTTACAAGTACAATAATGTTTATTGATACTTTCATGTTCACGCTGTCACGTTTACCAGTAAAATAATCATTTACTGAGATAATGAATACATAATATTTTAATCATTTTAAATCTGTGTCATCTAATCTCTGCGACATCTTAATCCTTTTGACGTCCAAAACTACTTTACCATTCATACTGTAACATTCTAATTTTTGCAAAGCAAAATCTATCTTATTATTTATTTATGAAGCAAAAAAGTGTAATATTTTAAATATTTAATCACTTATTTAAACCTCTCGCTTTTTGTTGTTGTTGCAAATAATGGGTTTTAATTTTTGTTCCAACGATTCATCATCATCATGTGCCATACAGGTTGGCGTAGGCGATCATGTCCTTCCACAATCTTCTATCCACAGTGCATCGTATCAGTTCTGTTGTTCACTGTTTTCCATGCCATGACACCAAGCTATCCAGTATTTTCTCTCATTGTCGTCCGCGATGTCTCTTTCTTTGTATTTTGCCAGTTGTAACCAAATATTCCAACTTTCCTCTTCTCATGATGTGCCCGAAAAATGTTGATTGTTTCTTACTGATGGATTTAAGAGCTCCCTTTTTGTGTTGGCCTCTTTGAGAACTTCCTCATTGGTCTTTTTAGCTGTCCAGGGAATTTTCAACATTCTTCTGAGAAATCCCATCTCAGTTGCCTCTAATCGTCTTTCCATTTGTTTGTCTACTGTTCATGATTCGCTTCCATATGTCAGAATTGGCTTAAAGATTACTAACACTGTAAACTATACCTGCGTTACAGTTTTCGATTTAGGAACATCTAATTTCCTTTAGATTTAGGAATGTATTTCGATTTAGAATACATAAAGATGTATTAAGTGCTTTCTTTTGGAGAAACTTGGAAGGCGAACAAACATCTGTACGTAGGATCAATATGCATTTCTTGGTATCATAAAAAAGGGATAGCGACAATGCAATAAACTCGTAACAACACAATATGATTTGTGATAACATATGATAACTCGATGAGATAAGTGATTAGTAACAGTAATGTGAGATTTGTGATTAGTAGCGGTAATGTGAAATGAGGAATAAGGTGTCAATAATGTGAGATTAGTGATTAGTAACTGTAATGGGAGATTAGTGATTAGTAACATTAATATAAGATACGGAATTAGTGACAGTAATTGTGAGATTAGTGATATGTAGCAGTATTAAGAGATACGGAATTAGTGACAGTAATGCGAGTTTATAAATTAGTGACACTTACATGAGATTAAAATAATATTTTTTTTTTAAAAAAGAGAAAAGCTGCTGGACATATACTGACAACATACTGATAGAGATGATAAAGGCACTAGAAGATTTTGACTTTGAAGCGATCGCAGACATATGCAACGGCATTGACCACACAGGACACATCATCATCATCATCATCATGTGCCATAACGGTATGCGTAGGCGATCATGTCCTTCCACAATCTTCTGTCTACAGTGCATCTTATCAGTTCTGTTGTTGACTGTTTTCCATGCCATGACACCAAATTTTCTCTCTTTGTACAGGATACATACCAAATGAATTAGAAACATCAACTTTCATTGCTTTCCTTAAAAGGAATAACGCAGCTGAATGCAGTGATTTTAGAACAATAAACCTAATAATCCATGTAACAACAATCTTGCTAAAAGTTCTACAAGGAAGGATTCAGAATAAAATCAATATTGAATTACATGAACAACAATTTGGATTAGATAAAACAGTGGGACAAAAGAAGTCATATTCCTAAACACTCTAAGGTATGATGACAGCTTTACAAGGAAGGAACACAACACAATACTGACGTTTCGGCCTGTAGCCTTCTTCGGAGTACAAGGACAACGACAACAAACGGTGAAGCACAATTATCTATAACTACATGTTAGATGATCAGGTGAATGGAGAGGTGGACAGAAAAGAAGAAAGTAGGATGTTAAAAATAAAAAGGTTACATGAGGGGAGGTAGGATGAGTGTTAAGATATGAAAATAGAAAAAATAGGAGAATAAACCTTCCTTGTAAAGCTGTCATCAAACCTTAGAGTGTTTAACACTCTCCACCACTGGCTCCCCGAAGTCATATTCTGCATGAGAACGTTAATCAAAAAGTTAACAAACCAATATATACCTGCTTCATAGACTTCACCAAAGCTTTTTATAGAATACACCATAAACAACTTGCCTGAAAGATATATATCTAAATGACTGCATACAACTAATATGTATTTTATACTGGGAATAAACAGCAATAATAAAATATAACAAAGAGAACTCTACACATATTTATATAAAGAGAGGCGTAAGACAGGGGTGCACCCTATCACCAAGCATGTTCAATACTCTGCGCAAATCTTTAAAAACATCACAGAGATGCCAGTGACTATCAAAGTTGAAGAAATAGACCTGGAGACAATTCAGAGCTACAACTACATTGGATATACTATAACCAGTGATGGAAAATGTAAAACTGAAATAAACAAAAGAATTTTAAAAAGCCACAAAGCAATATTAATGCTATAAAAATATACTATCATCAAAACAAATAACACCAGAGCTAAAACTATGAATAGCAAAATGTTATATCTTCTCAAAATTCCTGTATGGTGCAGAAACATAGACCTTAGACACGAAAACAGAACAGAAAATTGAGGCCTTTGAAATGTGGATTTATAGAAAAGTAGGAAGAACTAGAAAGAAAAGAAAACAAATGCTGAAGTCTTAAAACAACAACAAAAATGAAAAGAGAACTACTAAACACAAATCAAACGAGATAAATGAAATTTGTGGAGAATGTTAAAAGTCACAGCAGCACGAAAAGTAATATTGGAAGGGAAAATAATAGGTAAAAGAAGCAGAGGCAGACCAAGACTAGCATGGACGAGTAGCATCAATTGATAGACAAGTTAGCCTATGACAACCTGCACTATCAAGGTCAGAACTCAAATCAGAACTCAAGTCAAAAATCTAAGACAGAACGAGTATTGCGCTCTATGGTAGCCAAAATTCGATGCGGAGACGGCACTAAATGATGATGATGAATATGAGATTAGGAAATAGTGACAGTAATGTGAGATTTATAATTAATAATAAGAGAAAGAGATTAGTGATTAATGGGATTATAAATATATTAGTGATTAGTGACAATAGCAAAAATGTAGTGGGTGATCAGTGACAATAACCTGAGATTCGTGATCAATGACATAAATATAGACTGAGATTAAACGGAAGAATTCTAATCAACACCTAACAATGAAATTGTTTGGTAGTAGGAGACTTTAACAGCCACTCTGAAAGATGGTGATATAAGGAGTCCAATGTTCGAGGTGAAGAAGTGGAAGAACGGGAAATAGACAACAACCTATTCCTCATAAACTCTAGGGAGGACAACCCAACCTTCTACTCAGGAAGATAGTAAACAACTTCCACTCACGCCCTAGCATTTGCAACTGGAGACATATCTATCAAAATAACCAGAAAAGTCCTGAACCAACTTGGAGATAGTGACCATAGGCCAGTCAAACTTTCAGTGGCTCTTGCTCACAAACAGGAGTTGCACTCCTCGTCGCTGGAACTATAAGAGTGCAGATTGGACAAAGTTTGCAAGGCTCACTGATGCATATACTGCGCCTATCAACACCCACGAACAGAAGGTCAATAATATGATAGAGCGGTGAACAAATGGAATCCTGAGAGGTGCTAAAGAATCCATTCCTAGAGGAGCAAGAATAAACTACAAGCCATACTGGAGCAAGGAAATACAAAGACTAGAAGAGGAACTGGATTCTGCCAGAGAACTAACTGAAACATTACACAGCACAGAGAGCAACATTGCCTACAAAGCAGCCTCGGCCAAGTACAGACGTGATGCCATGATATCAACAAGACAGAGCTGGATAGACAAAACAGAGAGCCTTAATCTGGACAAAAATGGTTATAAACTATGGAAACTTGCGAAAGCTCTGAGCGACGAAAACAACTGCCGACCTCCAATATCATTAACACACAATCAGAACATCCTCACAGGCAAAAGGGCAGCAAATCTACTGATAGAGACTTACAAAAACATTAGTAGAATAAACATTGCAATAGACAAACAGAAAGCTGCAGACGGAAAAACCGAGATGCAAAACACATGCCTTTAGCACCAGAAGAGCATCAGACGACCGTCTTTACCCAAACTGAACTAGATGTTGCCTTAAAAGGATTGGAGCTCAAAAGTTCCCCTGGTAAAGATGAAATCTCCAACGAAATGCTCCTAAATCTGGGACAGAAAGCCAAGAGCCAGCCTCTAAGGATAATAAATTCTAGCTGGAAGAGAGGTCATGTGCAGGCAATCTGGAAAGAAGCTATTATGGTGCCCATCCTCAAGCATGGAAAAGACCCACTAGACCCAAGCAGCTATAGACCAATTAGCCTACTGAGCTGCCTGAGTAAACTCATGGAAAGGCTGGTTAACAGAAGACTTATGTGACATTTGGAGACAAAACAACAAATCGTACCACAACAAAGTGGCTTTCGTCAGCACAGATCAACTGAAGACCTGATCACCTACATTGCACAGGAAATAGAGGATGTTCTACAAGAAAAGAAACACACACTGGCAGTGTGGGTCGACATGGAGACGGCTTTTGATAGGATATGGCGAGAGGGTTTAAAGAACAAGCTTTTTAGACTTGGCATCCAGGGTCGTTTATTCAATTGGGTCTCTCAATACCTTCAGGATAGAACGGCCAGAGTACAAGTTCAAGGTCAACTAAGTAAGAAGGTCTCTATTGAACAAGGTGTCCCACAAGGCGGAGTCTTGTCACCAACACTCTTTTTAATTTTCATACATGACATCGTAATACACATTCCACCCAGAATACACTCAGAAAATAACACAGATGATCTGGCGTTATGGGCTCGCGAGGAAAGTATGTCGGTGGCTGGACCTAGGATGCAATATGCCCTAGATGAACTTGAAAAATGGCAGCCTATCAGGAAACACACTCTCTGCAAACTTGAAGATAAAAGACCATACACTCCCTATTGACCAAAACCCAACATATCTTGGCGTCATCATGAATCGCAGAATGACATGGAAAAATCAGATAGACAGAGCTAGGAAAAAAGAAAGCCACTCTGTTGTGGTACGATTTGTTGTTTTGTCTCCAAATGCCACATAAGTCTTCTGTTAACCAGCCTTTCTATGAGTTTACTCAGACAGCTCAGTAGGCTAATTGGTCTATAGCTACTTGGGTCTAGTGGGTCTTTTCCACGCTTGAGGATGGGCACCATAATAGCTTCTTTCCAGATTGCCGGCACATGACCTCTCTTCCAGCTAGCATTTATTATCCTTAGAGGCTGGCTCTTGGCTTTCTGTCCCAGATTTAGGAGCATTTCGTTGGAGATTCCATCTTTACCAGAGGAACTTTTGAGCTTCAATCCTTTGAGGGCAACATCTAATTCAGTTGGGGTAAAGATGGTCATCTGATGCTCTTCTGGTGGTAAAGGCATGTGTTTTGCATCTTGCAGCTTTCTGTTTGTCTATTGCAATGTTTATTCTACTAATGTTTTTGTAAGTCTCTATCAGTAGATTTGCTGCACTTTTGCCTGTGAGGATGTTCTGATTGTGTGCCAATGATATTGGAGGTCGGCAGTTGTTTTCATCGCTCAGAGCTTTCGCAAGTTTCCATAGTTTATAACCATTTTTGTCTAGATTAAGGCTCTCTGTTTTGTCTATCCAGCTCTGTCTTGTTGATATCATGACCTCATGTCTATATTTGGCCGAGGCTGCTTTGTAGGCAATGTTGCGCTCTATGATGTTTCAGCTAGATCTCTGGCAGAGTCCAGTTCCTCTTCTAGTCTTCGTATTTCCTTGTTCCAGCATAGCTTGTAGTTTGTTCTTGCTACTCTAGGAATGGATTCTTTAGCACCTCTCAGGATTCCATTTGTTCACCGCTCTATCATATTATTGACCTTCTGTTCGTGGGTGTTGATAGGCGCAGTATATGCATCAGTGAGCCTTGCTAAACTTTGCCCAATCTGCCCTCTTATAGTTCCAGCGGGAGGAGGTATTTGCAACTCCTGTTTGTGAGCATGCGTCACTGAAAGTTTGACTGGTCTATGGTCACTATCTCCAAGTTGGTTCAGCACTTTTCTGGTTATTTTGATAGATATGTCTCCAGTTGCAAATGCTAGGGCGTGAGTGGAAGTTGTTTACTATCTTCCTGAGTAGAAGGTTGGGGGGTCCACCCTAGAGTTTATGAGGAATAGATTGTTGTCTATTTCCCATTCTTCCACTTCTTCACCTCGAACATTGGACTCCTTATATCCCCATCTTTCAGAGTGGCTGTTAAAGTCTCCTACTACCACACACTTTGATGGTATTATTTGCATTGACTCCAGCTTCAGTAATTTGTCATTTGGGCAGTTTATATTAAATATCCTTATACTAGCGGAGTTAATGTATAGGTCTGTACCAATGATCTCTGCCTCTCCGTTTGTGACTACATCTATCAGTTTTGCTGGGATGGAATTTTTAATAAGTATAAGAATTCAACCCTTGTGACCTTCCCTGTCTTGTCTAAATGTTTGGTAGCCCCTGATCATAAATCTGTGCTTAGGATTAAGATGAGTTTCCTGGATGTAGGCAACGTCTATCTCCTCCTCTGCTAGTCTGATTGTTAGAGCTTGTTTTTTTGTGGTATATGCCCTCCGCATTCCAGTGTATTATATGCAGTTGTTTCTTGAAGCCTTTCCGGTCAGCGGTAGTTTCTATCATAATTAGAGTCTGTGAGATCCAGTCTGATTTATTACTTGTTAAAACGTTGCACTGTGTTCTGCGCCCGTGGCCCAGTGTATCCGATTTCAGCCAGCATTTTATTCAGGTTTGCTTTCCTTAACCTTTGATTGTGCCCAATCTTCCTGCAAGGCAGCAGATTGTCTTTTCTGTAGGGGGATTCTGCCCTTAGATGGTCGGCCCTCCCAGGTTTATGAGCACCATCTGCCCAAGCTTAATGTAGTTTAGATTAGACCATCACCATCACACATCAAACAACAGACTATATGACCCTCCTAACTATCACGAACTTCCGGGAATCTCACCGATGCTGACAAGTCATGTTATGACAAGTATTTTGAACTAAAAGTTCTACCAGATATATACGAATATATGATGAAACATGTAATTTACTATTTGGATAGTTTGTCAAAGAAGGTGTTGATCTCCTGTTGCCTTAGTGGACGCATTATTGTTTACTGATTTGATTCATTTAAGACAGCGTCCACAAGAGTCAGAGTGAAATGAATCTCCATTGTCGCCAACCTTCGATGCAGGGTGAAAGCACGACAAGAATGTGTTCTGAGCTTATACTCCAGGCATTGTGCTAGTAAAAGCTAAACTATAACGGCCGCCGTTGAGAATGAACGAAATTATGCAAATTCAGATCTAGGCTGTTGGGCTTTGTTCAAACGTAAACAAGCGTCCCTCTGGCTTCCAAATCACACCCCAGGTCCGGTTTGCTGCCGGAGCTACTGAGTTTAGTGCTCTGTGCACACCGTGAATTGTGTTTTTCATCCGGATCGTGTTTCGATATTCCGATTGCTTACGATGAATGATGATATCGTATGACGAGGGACAGTTCAGCTGCGTTCACTTTTGGTGCTGCTTGGACGTATGCCTTTTGGCATGTGCTGTACCTGCTATGATGGGGACTGCAGCTGCCTTTCTTTGTTTGGATCCTTCAAAGAGATGAGTTTTAATTACGGTTGATTCAACTGGCAAGGGTGGGGGGGGGGAAGAGGGGCGAGATGGGGGGAGGGTTGAACAATTATGGAGTTTAATTCATTTGCAGTGATACCGGGGCCTTCGATTAACCATAACCATAAACAAAAGGCAGAAAACGTTACTTTTATTTCATTGATTTAAAAAAGGCTCTCAACGGCATACATAGAGATTCATTTGATGAGACGAATTGGAACACCACCAAAAATTATTGATATAAAAAATCAGTACAATAGCTTATTGTGTGTAGTTCGCACAGAGGCAGTAATGAGTGAACGGATCTAAATTGAAACCGGAGTAAAACAATGATGTATTTTATCTCCTCTGTTATTTTGATTTGCCATCATTTTCATAATGCAGAAATGCTGTACAGGTCACAAAGGCATTGAATAGATAATTGTGTTCCAAATAGAGAAACTTGAATTAGCAAACGGCAAAGTTCTTATCAGTAGCAAAGTGAACATGTTGCAAGAAATAATAAATGCCCCGATATCAAAGGCCAGTAGAACGGGATTTAAGATCAACCAAGAAAAGACTAAAGTAATAAAAATCAAATTCGTCCACAAAAAAACAAAATACCTGGAAGGAAAAGCGGTGGAAGAAGTAGATCACTTCGTCAATATTTGAATTTGTATTGATCAAGAAGGAGAACTCATCATCATCATCATCGAGTGCCGTCTCCGCAACGAAGGTTGGCTACCATGGAGCGCCATTCTTCTCTGTCTCTTGCTTTGATGGTGCAGGTTGTCATAGGCTGATTTGTCCATCTTTTCATGATACTCGTCCATGTTAGTCTTGGTCTGCCTCTGCCTCTTCTACCTTGTATTTTCCCCTTCAGGATTACTTTTAGTAGGCTGTTGTGTCTTTTAACATGGCCCAAAAATCGCATTTGTCTTGTATGAATTGTGCTTAGTAGTTCTCTTTTAATTTTTAGTTCTTTTAAGATTTCATCGTTTGTTACCACGATAATTCTCAAACAGCAGAGATAGAATCAAGATGCAACAAGGCTTGTCAAATCATTGGACAGTTATTGCCACTATTGTTCAACAAGGAAATAACTCTGGTTGCAAAATGAGCACTATAGAATACAATCTTCATCCCAACGTTGTGCTACCAATGCCAGACCTGGACCCTAGATGCAAGAACAATAAGAAATGTAACCTCTACAGAGATTAAATGTGTTAGACGAATGACAGGAAACAGTCTGAGAGATAAGATCAGAAATGAAGAACTGAGAAAAAAGCTAGGAATGGTCACCGCCATAGAATATATAAGGAAACAACAGATAAAATGGTTTGGTCACGTGACAAGGCAGAAAAAACAAAACACAACACAACGAACCTTCAACAAACGTTGTGAGAACACCAGACCCAAGGGTCGACCACGAAAAAGATGGGTCGATGGAATATTAGAAGCACTAGGAAACATAACTGCAGCAGAGGCAAACAGAAGAGCAAAATACCTCAAATTATATCTCCCCTCGACGCTGAAAGGCAGATGAGGAAGGAAAGAAGAAGAAGAAAATCGTTTGTTTTCTTTTCTCTCCATCCAATTCTACCTATTCTTCTACATATCCACATTTTTTAAAGGCTTCAATTCTCTGTTCTGTTTTCTTGTCTAATGTCCATGTTTCTGCACCATATAGCAATATTGAGAAGATGTATCATTTTGCTATTCTTAGTTTTAGCCCTGGTGTTATTTGTTTTGATGTTAGTATGTTCTTCGTGACATTAACATTACTTTTTGCCATTCCTATTCTAGAAGGAGAACTACAGAAAGAAATTAGAATCGTAATAGAAAGACAGACTTTCAGAAACCTTGATAAAGTATGGAAATAAAATTTAAATGACCAAGTACAAAAACAAAGCTTGGTTATTAGTAGTAGTGACAGTGTTATTGGATTAGATTTGACGATACTCTAGGGTAAATGATAAGAAACTGAAACTAGCGGTAAGACTATAAGATTAATAACATATAGTCAGTAATGTTTACACATAAGAAGTTATTGGTTATTGGTTATGGAAGGCCTCGGTATCACAGCAAACGAATTACAATCCATAATTGCTCAACCGCCCATGCCAGTGGAATCATCCGAATTACTAACTCATCTCCCAAACAAAGAAAGGTAACTGCAGTCCCCATCGCAGCAGTCTCAGCACACGCCAAAAGACATAAGGCGAAACCGCGCAGAAAGTGAACACAGCCAACTGTTCCCATCATCCATCGTATCATCATTCATCGTAAACAAACAGAATATCGAAACAGGATCAAAACGGATGAGACACACAGCTCACGGTGTACACAGAGCACTTAACTCAGTAGCTCCTGCAACAAGCCGGACTTGGAATATGAGGAAACTGCAAGAAGGAACACTTTTCAGACATAACCTTCAATGGTTCCTGCCGCCTATCCACCATATACCATGGGAGTTCACGTCCTCCCGAAAATGATGATCGTCGTAGCACTTGATAATGTTAGGCCATCATTGATGACTCCAATTGCAAACATATAGACACACAGTGGTGGTAAGTTATCATTTCCAATCCAACAGAAGCCACCTGACCTGTAGTTATTAAAACCACAGAGAGAATATGATGTTGTGACCTTCACTGATTCACTCTTAGATGTGAATGTGTAGTTTACACAAGAGGAGAAGTTTTCAACTACAGTGATCCCATTTAAGGCAATTCTGGGATAGCAAGGCAATAGAAGAATGTCAAGACAGCGAAACTTGTGACAACGTAACTATATTTGTAAAAACAGTACAATGATAACAGAATAAGATTAAGGATGGTACAATGATAACATAATGAGATTAGGGGAAGTACAATAACATAATTGACAACAAAATAGATCACATCACACTGAGACTATATAAAACTATTTCACATAAATAAAACTTCTGGGCAAGAAACATTAAACACTACATTTTATGTGAGACTTGGTAGTGAGAAATGTAAAGTCTCGTTTGGCATACTCAAAGCTAAGATATGTAGCTATGGTAAGCACTGATTGTAGTCTTCGAACAAAGATTGCGATATGCAAATCCTGAAGACAGCTGCAAACTAATTTTCGCGAGTGTACTGTTAGTTCTATTTGCAGTGGGTATACATATCTTGATCGGAACCAAGTGAGTTCTTGTCATTTTCACTGGTAGACAAAAAGAGAAAAAGATTTACTATACATTTATATTACTTTTTCTACATATTTATGTATTAGCGTACATGTTTTAAATATACATAATTCACTATTCATTTTCTTTGTAACTTCTTTTTCTGCGTCAACATATAACAATATTAAAGTTAACTGAAGATGCGTTTTATAATTATTATACTGTGCCTTTAATGTTTGGAATTTTGAGAAACGCTTGTGCTTTCTTTTACGAGTGCTCTAATGCTGTTTTATATTGCGTGTGATGTAAACACATTTTGTGTATGTATTTTTTTTACCTCTTTTCGTTTAAAAAAAAAGCTTATTTTTAATGGTCGTGTTTCACAGCTTGAGATAATCATGTTTTATGTATTGGTGTCTTGACTGCTCACAAATGTTGCAATCGTTCTTCATTAAATTGTCCTGAGATATTAACTTCGAAATTGCCACGTAATATTTGCATCCAGTATTTGTTTATGTTTTATTATGTGTTATCTCACGAAGTCTGATATGATATAGTTAATATCGAAGACTTTTAGGAGACGTCTTACTCCTCACACCCTTAGGTTTGTCTCTTGCAGCGTTTTATGGCCAGCAGAGATTTGCTAGACGTGAATACTTTAATGTAATCCAGTATCGTACTGACAGGCGTTCAGGGCGTGTCTCACAGCGCTTCAATACTGATTCATCGTCATCATCATCATCAAGTACCGGGCCTGCTGGCGTAGGTGATCATGTCTCTTTACAACTTTCAATCTCGACAGTTATTTATCATTTCTGCTGTTGACCTTCTGCCAAGCCATATACTCTTAAGCTGTCGAGTATCTTTTCTCTTTGCTTCCCTCTATCTCTTCGTCCCTCAATTTTCACAGTTGTTACAATATATTCCAGTTGTTCTCCTCTCATTACATGGCCAAAAAATGACGATTGTATCTTCCTAATATTGGAAATTAGCTCTATTTTTGCTTTGGCCTCTTTCAGAACGTTTTCATTACTCTTCTTAGCTGTCCATGGATTCTCAACATTCTTCTGTAAAACTACATTTCTACAGACTCCAGTGACTTTCTTGTCTGTTGTCCTATTGTCCATGATTCACATCCATATGTTAAAACTGATCTACATAACATTTAAGAACTATTTTTCTTGTTCCTATTGTCAAAAATGGATTGCATGATATCTTCCTCGTTTTTTTTTGGAAAGCTGCTTTTGCCTGAGCCATTCTGTATCTCACCTCACAATAGTGATTGCGAGCACAGAATGTGACTTATCGGGCAGAAAATGTTACACAAAAGTTCTGGATTTAATTACAGAGTTTAAATCATCATTCATTGCTCTTTTAAGTAAACGAAAAATCGCATTATTTCAAATGATCAATTTGTGAACTTTTGTGAAATATTTATTATCCAATAATATCTATCCATGAAGTATATATAGCTTTGTCGCATGCTCTTTATTGATATATTAAATATGCTGTCAATATGTGAGTTTCTGTTGATCTTTTAGAATAATATATTTCTACAATAGTTAAGAGTTATGCGTCAGGTCAGGTAATTTTACCTGCTACTGTATGTAGTAGACATTACAACCTGCGGCTGCCCTGCTACCTTGCAGGTATGCTCGGGAGAGAAAACGGCTAAATGAGGGTACCATAAAATAAAACAACCTCACTACCTTGTGGCTGAGATTTTTTAGTCAAACGTTAACGGAGCCAACCGTAAACAAACTGAAGGAAGATAATTGAAAACCACCGTCGTAATTGTCTTAATACAATCATGGATCGCCACAACAGCGCCCTAATTAATTAGAACTCAATAGAGAATGTTTCAACAAATAAAACAGGATGTTAGACAAGGTTGTGTGCTGTTACCAGATTTATTTAATATGTATTGTGATATTATTTTAAATAAATAATATAATTGCCCTTAAGAGGCATGCCTGGAATAACAATCGGAGGTCATAATATAAATAATCTAATGTATGCTAGTGATACAGTCGTAATCGCTAAGAGTGAAAATGAGTTACAAGATATTTTAGACATAATTGTGAAGAAAAGCAAAAATAAAGGACTCAGTCTTAATAGACAGATATAAAACGACAGATATAATGGTAAGGACAAAGAAAAAGACAACACCGCAATGCACAATAAAAACAATTGGAACAATATTAAAACAGGTGAATTAATTTAAATATCTTGAAACATTGTTAAGATGATAGATGTTCAACAGCGCCGAGATACATAATGGCTCAGGCAAACGCAGTTTTCCAAAAAAATGAGGAAGATACAGTCCGATCAATTTTTGATAATAGAAACAAGAAAAAGGGTTCTTAAATGTTATGTGGAGCCAGTCTTAACATATGGATGTGAATCGTGGACAATAGGACAACAAAAAAGAAAATCACTGGAGTCTGTAGAAATGTGGTTATACAGAAGAATGTTGAGAATACCATAGTCTTCTAAGAAGATTAATGAAAACGTTATGAAAGAAGCCAAAGTAGGAAGAGAGCTAATATCCATAATTAGGAAGAAACAATCATCATTTTTTTGGCCAGAAGGGAACAGCTGCAATATATTGTAGCAATCGGGAAAATTGAGGGACGAAGAGATAAAGGGAAACAAAAAGAAAAGATACCAGACA
Organism: Megaustenia siamemsis; assembly: GCA_032433765.1. Lineage (NCBI taxonomy): Eukaryota > Metazoa > Mollusca > Gastropoda > Stylommatophora > Ariophantidae > Megaustenia > Megaustenia siamemsis. The sequence continues at coordinate 35,352,603 of JAVIAB010000108.1, read as the reverse complement.
GCTTAAGAGAATGTCTTGGCAGAAGGTCAACAACAGAAATGATAAATAACTGTCGAGATCAAAAGTTCTAAAGAGACATGATCACCTACGCCAGCAGGCACGGTGCCTGATGATGATTATGGCTATAGTTAGTCGAAGGCCCCAGTATCACTGCAATCGAATTAAAATCCAATCCATAATTGTACAACCTCCCGTGTCAGTGGAATCATCCGAATTAATATCTCATTGAAGGATCCTAACAAGGAAAGGCAGTTGCAGTCCTCATCATAGCAGCTACAGCACACGCCAAAAGACATAAGACTAAGCGGCACCGAAAGTGAACGCAGCTGAATTGCCCTTCTTCATACGATATCATCACTCATCGTAAGCAATCGGAATATCGAAACACAATCCGGATGAAACACAGCTCACGGTATGCACAGAGCACCAAACTCAGTAGCTCCAGCAGCAAGCCGGACTTGGAATATGAGGAAACTGCAGCAAGGAACACTTTTCAGACTATGCCTCAGTGATTCTAGCCGTCTATCCACCATATTGACCGGTATTCCAATGATGACGTATATTTCATTCAACACAGAACGCACTATTGAGCACACTGTAGAGGATTTCAGAACACATGCACGTATTCCGCTTCACTGGCGAAAATCCCAACCGTGGAACTTCCTATCTATACACTTATCTGCGTTGCAAAGATAACCATCTTTCTGGCAAGAAACGTAACATTGAATGTTGACGCAAACATGACCGTGCCATCTTGAAACCGAAAGTCCGATGATGATGACAATAGTTAAACATACGACTATTGATAAGAACGAAGAGGTTTATAATAAAATCAAAGAAGTAGTGTTTGGACAAACTCGGGCGGCTTCCTGACAAGGTAGGCTGTTATAGAACATGCAGAGACATTACTAAAACGCGTTAGTCCTCGAGTATGATGTGAGCGCGGGTTTCTAAAGAAGGGAGGAGACGACAAATAGTTGCGCTGGACCTGGAGGACGCATTATAACACAGTTGAGTATGGTACTCGAATATCACACGTGATGGGCACGAAGTCAGACCCCTAGATGCGTTGTGGTACTGAGATTTAGATCTTGGTCTTCTCTTTTTTTCAGTTGCCTTTCAGCGTCGACGAGAGATAACGTTTGTGGTCTTTTGCTCTTATGTTGGCATCTGTTGCTTTTGTTTTCTAGTATTTCTAATATTCCATCAATCCATCATTTTCGTAGTTTACCCACTGAGGAGAAATAAAAAAATAGATGTAGAAAAAAATATTTAAAAAAAAACTTCACGTCACAAGAGGACAACACAAACCAGAACGACGTTTCGGCTCAATATAATATAACTAATTAATAGACAACTCTACACGTATATGTCCTCCCAACACAAAAAGAAAATGTCTAAACCCCCCCCCCCCTTTTCCTACCCCACCTTTTCCACTTATTGAGTAGAAACGTCGTTCTGGTTTGTGTTGTCCGGTTTTTTTTCTACAACTATTATTTTTTTTTTATTTCTCCTCACATTTAGCTTCACTGAAGCTACGCAATTTTATGCATTTTTGTGCTTTTCCTACTTTACCCTAAATCTGATGCTCGTGTACCGTTCATTAAAGGTTTGATGTGTTGTGTTTTGGTCTTTCTGTTTTATCTCGTGACCAAACCCTTTGTATCTGTTGTTTCTTTGTGTATTCAGTGGTGGGAATTATTCCTAGTTTTCTTCTCAGAAATTGCATTCCGGGTGTGTTCTTTGTGGATCTTATTATATAGTATAACATAGCCTAACATAGCATTGCCTAGCATAGTACAGTACAGTACAATGCAGTAAAGTACATCACTAGGAAGGCTGATCGTATATCCCTAAACCTGCTGTACGCTTATAATGAAGGGCGAAATAACGGAGTTTTGTTCATGACTGTGCAGCCCCGGTGTGACTACCGGAGTTTCATGTTAGGCAGGAGGGATTTTGCCCAGATTCAAGAGGGCTACTGTGAGATCGAGGGTAGAATTGTGAACTGGTTTATCATTTCACAAATTCACATTGAAGGGGAGATCTGAGCGATTTAAGCACTGTTGTTCTATGTGCGATGTTAAACTATCGTCTATCTAATATTAGCCTGCACATTTGTATTCGTAAGACGTCACTTTCTTAAAGCTGGACCTTCTCATGTATACATTAAGGGACTTATTCACTGGTAACTCGTACACTATTAATGTCTTCCTAATCGTACGTGTACGCGTACGATCTGATTGATGGATAATTTTTCCAGATGACCGTATCCGCGTGATCACTATAGCCGTAACACGTTGGTTGATGGGGCCAGGTGTAAATATAACTGCCACACTTTTACTGTCAATATAATTGATACAGCGACTGTAAACAAGCCAACCGTGACTGCGTCTCCCCGTGCTAGTATCCCACACACAACAAGTCAGCGAGGTCTCATTGCCTTGGCTCCCGTGTCTTGACACCCGTAATGAACATACCGTTGCGGGCGCCTTATAACCTGATCAATTCGTGGTGCCTGGAACTGTAGCTGTAACACTGAAACTCTGTATCAGTTGCGTGCCTTCCCTTCAGTCAGCCTCGGTTGGTAAACAGCGTCTTCTATCATCTCTAGAAATGTATACACCCAACGTGCTTGAGGTCGTACTTCGCGTTGATAATGGCTGTGCTGCACTGAGGGTCTGGTAACATGGACCCTTTTCTCTCGGCGACACTTACACTTCACTTTTCACCACAGCGTCAAAACACGACAAGATGATAATAAATGATTGATTGAACACTGAATTCTCTATTAACTAACATCAACTTTATTAACACTAAACATGTCCAAGAATAGAATGTATACACGAACCAGCGGTGTAATAATCCGCTCGGCTCTTCACACATTAGGTTACAGAATCATATCTTTACAGGATATCCTCGTCTCAGTTTTCCTGTCTCGCACAACCTGACGAATCATGTTCTCCCTAACTGGATCTTTAATAACTATCTACTATTTCTAATACATATTCCCCGTCTCTTCAATATACACGAGAGTCGTGAACTATCAGCATTACATGCAACAAATGATCGGCGAGCCGATCATTTTTTGCCATATATTTAGTCTACCCAACCATGTTCAGAATTTTTCCTTATATGGGAGTCTACACGAACATTTTTTTTAAATATATGAGTCTACATTTTTTTCCCGGTCGGGGTGACCTTTCGCTGACCTCTCGTGGCTTCCGGTCTGGGTGACCTCTCGGCGCGGTGACCTCTCGTCAAAGGGAGAATGGGGTGGGGTGATCTCTCGTCGTGGTGGGGACTCATGAAATGTGTCGTCGGGATTACATAACTTTGTACTTTCTTTCAAAACAGTCTTATTCAAGACATCTTTTAATGTATACCTAAAATTTCTTTCCATCTAATGGTAACAACTTACTCAGTACTTGGCCAACTAGTAGCGACGGGCTCGCTAATGAGTTTAACACCTGAACGGCAGAAGGACATTAATGTCCAAACTGAACGCTTGGTCATCTAGTAACCACGGGTTCGCGATTGAGTTTTAATAGTTTAATTATGGCCTTTGGCCATCTGATCCATCTACTGCCCACAGGCCTAATGACTTTATCAACTAGTCAGTAAAAGAGTCGTTAGTATCCCAAAGTGACCGCTTGTCCGTAACACTGATACCGGCGCGCTAATGAGTTTATCACCTGAACTGCAGACGGACATTAAAGGATAAATCTCTATGTCTCTCTCTGTCTCTCTCATTCTCTCTCTTTCTCTCTCACGCTCTTTATGTCTCTTTCTCTGTCTCTCTCACTCTCTCTTTGTCTCTCTCGTTCTCTCTCTCTCTCTATGTCTCTCTCTCTGTCTCTCTTTTTCTAGTCCTTTCTCATCTCTCAATTCCATTGTTTTTTATAGATTCCTGATTTATTTCAATAATTCTCCTTATATTTTCCTGCTTTTTTTCCCTATACCTCATTGATGAATAAAATGTAGATCATGGGACTATTGGAAAGATAGATTTCGCAGGATAAAAAAACAATGGAATTGAGAGATGATAAAGGACTAGAAAAAGAGAGACAGGAAGAGAGACATAGAGAGAGAGACATAGAGAAAGTGAGAGAGACAGAGAAAGAGACATAGAGAGCGTGAGAGAGAAAGAGAGAGACACAGAGAGTGAGAGAGAAAGAGAGAGACATAGAGAGAGACAGAGAGAGATTGAGAGAGACAGAGAGAGACATAGAGAGAGACATAGAGAGACAGAGAGAGACATAGAGAGAGACATAGAGAGAGACATAGAGAGAGACATCGAGAGAGTGAGAGACAGAGAGAGAGAGAGAACTGTAGGGAAAAAAGAAGAAGTAAAGAAACGGTAGGGACGGGACATAACTGGAAGTTTTAAAGAGGAATGAAAGAAGAAAGAAAAACAGAGAAGGGGCACCACTGGAAGTTTAAATGAAGAAGAAAAGAAAAAAGAAACACAGAAAAGGGACAGAGCTGGAAGTTTAAATGAAGAATGAAAGAGAAAAGAAGAATAAGAAAGTAAAGAAACATAAGCCTAATTGAACACCAATACCACTACACCTAGTATAAAGAAATACATTGAAGCTTAATGATGAAAAAATGAAATGAAGAATAGTATTCTTAGGTAAAAGAATAAGAAAAAAGGTGACATAGTTGTCACCAGAGGATAGAACGGAGACTCAAATTAACGACCTATCAATAAAAAGTGTGTCAGCCTAATACAAGGTAAAAAAAAAAAAATTTCATAGATGAAGAGATAAAGTGCAAGGAATTAAAGAAAAATTTAGTCACCGTATCAAAACAATACCTCAAACAAGTGAAAAACCACAATAAATTTAGAGGATAAATTCGAAACAGGAAAAGGATATATGAAAAAAGAGACATGTTTAAGAGGAAATATATACAAGAAGTAGCTGGAAAAAAAGAGGAAGCTAAAAATAAGGGAAAGCTGACAATCGTACTATCAGGGTCAGGTAAAAATTAAGTGAAATCATCCTGGCGAGACCAAAAAGAGCCCATAGAGAAAGCTTTGTGAGTTGGACAAACCGTATTTAGGAAGAACAGCTCTTGTATTGATCAAATAACTATCAAACATATAATAATTGGCCAAAGTGTAGAACTTGGGGCATGATAAAGGCACAGTCGCCTATTAAAAGTAATGTTGGAAGTGGAAAATGGAGGGTAATAGAGGTGGAGTAAGAGTAAAATGGACGACAATAGAAGGGAGGAAGACGTTCATTGGTTGTATACAGAGTCGACTCTGACCAATGGGAGCGAAGTATACTCAGTAGACAAAATAATAACGTGATGACTGGCAAAGAAGGAAGTATTGGATATAGATGAAATGGTATATGTCTGCGCATGCGCGAATAAATACATGCTTCTGATTGGTCCTCCTGACCCACGTGGGATGGTGTATTTTGCGCATGCGCGCATGAATACATGCATGCGATTGATCCTTCTGACCCACGTGGGAAGGTGTATGTGTGCGCATGCGCGCATGAATACATGAATGCGATTGGTCCTTCTGAATCATATGGGGATATATATTCATATACGGAGCGCAGGTTCGGTTTTTTCATAACCTGGTTTTGTCTGCGAGAGGTCGGTCGTTTATCCTTTATTTTTTGTTGAGAGGAATGAATATTTTGTGTGAAACTAAAGTTTTGAAAAATAAAATATTTGTAGCACAGCTGAAATCAAGATATTCCTGTGGTAAAGCTAAATGAATGGATGTTTACTGAGTGAATACATTTTGTATTCATCATGACCATGGGTCACTGGTTTGGTATTGCATCATGTGTCAAATCTATTTTTAGTAACCAACCACCCGCAGTATCATCCCCCACTGATGACCCGACAGGCGCTACATATACCTCAGAGGATGATAAACATTCACCACCATCCCTAGTTCTCGACCCCACAGAGGAGACAGACTCGAAAGTACTTCAAGTGGAAAATGTGGTCAGTGTTCAGATTAACAGTAACACTACTACTACAACAACAACTACTACTACTACAACTACTACTACAACAACTATCACTACAACAACTACTACTACACCTACCACTACAACTTCCACTAATAATACAACTACTACAACTACCACTACAACTTCCACTACTAAAACTACTACCATTGCAACAACAACTACTACTACTACTACTACAACTACTAATACAAGAACTACCACTACAACAACTACTACTACAACTACTACTACTACAGTTACTACTACAACTACCACTACAACTTCCACTACAACTTCTACTAGTACTACAATAACTACCAATACTACAACTACAATCACTACTACTGCTACAACAACAACTACTACTACTGCTACAATAACAACAACAACTAGTACTACAACTACAATCACTACTACTGCTTCAACTACTACTCCTATTACTACTACTACTACTACAATAACAACAACTACTACTACATCTACAACAAATACTACTGCCACTGCAACTGCTGCAACTACAAATACTGATATTTTTAAAGTTCATCAATTTTTGGTCGACCTCTTCTTTCAGAGGCTTCAAGCCTTCAGGTTGTGTTCTTCGATTCTTTCTGACTTGATGACCTGTCTTGAATGTTTGTGGGTTGTTCCACCAAGCATCCTCAACTTCTACATTCCCCCAGGGTGGCTGCGTTCATCTCTCCTACCCCCTGCGAGGGGCGACCTGTTTCCTATCTGCTTTTACTAATGATGTCATGATTTGTTCTGTCATACTGGAATGTGTCTATTGCAATGGCATGCCACCTGTGTTTCATAGAATGACATGGCATGACACCTGTGTCTTATACAATAGCATGAGATCTCTGTCTCATACAATGACATGGCATCTGTGTCTCATATAATGACATGAAATCTGTGTCTCAAACAATGACATGCCATATGCGTCTGATACAATAACATGCCATATGCGTCTCATACAATGCCATGACACCTATGACAGCTACAATGACATGACACATGTGTCTCATACAATAACATGAAATACGTATCTGATACAACGACATGACACATGTGACTGCTACAACGACATGACACATGTGACTGCTACAACGACATGACACATGTGACTGCTACAACGACATGACACCTGTGACTGCTAAAATGACATAGCATGGAAACAGTCAAAAACATCATGACATGACTTCTGTGTCTCATACAAGGACATGACATACGTGTCTGATACAACGACATGACACATGTGACTGCTACAACGACATGACATACGTGTCTGATACAATGACATGACACATGTGACTGCTACAACGACATGACATACGTGTCTGATACAACGACATGACACATGTGACTGCTACAACGACATGACACATGTGACTGCTACAACGACATGACACCTGTGACTGCTACAATGACATGACACATGTGACTGCTACAACGACATGACACATGTGACTGCTACAACGACATGACACCTGTGACTGCTACAAGGACATGACTCCTGTGACTGCTACAATGACATGACACCTGTGACTGCTACAATGACATGACACATGTGACTGCTACAATGACATGACACATGTGACTTCTACAATGGCATGACACATGTGACTGCTACAATGACATGACACATGTGACTGCTACAATGACATGACACATGTGACTGCTACAATGACATGACACATGTGACTGCTACAATGACATGACACATGTGACTGCTACAACGACATGACACCTGTGACGGCTACAACGACATGACACCTGTGACTGCTACAATGACATGACACCTGTGACTGCTACAACGACATGACACCTGTGACTGCTACAATGACATGACACATGTGACTGCTACAATGACATGACACATGTGACTGCTACAATGACATGACACATGTGACTGCTACAATGACATGACACATGTGGCTGCTACAACGACATGACACCTGTGACTGCTACAACGACATGACACCTGTGACTGCTACAACGACATGTCACCTGTGACTGCTACAACGACATGACACATGTGACTGCTACAATGACATGACACCTGTGACTGCTACAATGACATGACACCTGTGACTGCTACAACGACATGACACCTGTGACTGCTACAATGACATGACACATGTGACTGCTACAACGACATGACAAACGTGTCTAATACAATGTCATGACACATGTGACTGCTACAATGACATGACACATGTGACTGCTACAACGACATGACACCTGTAACTGCTACAACGACATGACACATGTGACTGCTACAATGACATGACACATGTGACTGCTACAACGACATGACACATGTGACTGCTACAACGACATGACACATGTGACTGCTACAACGACATGACACATGTGACTGCTACAATGACATGACACCTGTAACTGCTACAACGACATGACACATGTGACTTCTACAACGACATGACACCTGTAACTGCTACAACAACATGACACATGTGACTGCTACAACGACATGACACATGTGACTGCTACAATGACATGACACCTGTAACTGCTACAACGACATGACACATGTGACTGCTACAATGACATGACACATGTGACTGCTACAACGACATGACACATGTGACTGCTACAACGACATGACACATGTGACTGCTACAACGACATGACACATGTGACTGCTACAACGACATGACACATGTGACTGCTACAATGACATGACACCTGTAACTGCTACAACGACATGACACATGTGACTTCTACAACGACATGACACCTGTAACTGCTACAACAACATGACACATGTGACTGCTACAACGACATGACACATGTGACTGCTACAATGACATGACACCTGTAACTGCTACAACGACATGACACATGTGACTGCTACAATGACATGACACATGTGACTGCTACAACGACATGACACATGTGACTGCTACAACGACATGACACATGTGACTGCTACAACGACATGACTCATGTGACTGCTACAACGACATGACACATGTGACTGCTACAACGACATGACACATGTGACTGCTACAATGACATGACACATGTAACTGCTACAACGACATGACACCTGTGACTGCTACAACGACATGACACCTGTGACTGCTACAACGACATGGCACCTGTAACTGCTACAACGACATGACACCTGTGACTGCTACAACGACATGACACATGTGACTGCTACAACGACATGACACCTGTAACTGCTACAACGACATGACACATGTGACTGCTACAACGACATGACACAAGTGACTGCTACAACGACATGACACCTGTAACTGCTACAACGACACGACACATGTGACTGCTACAACGACATGACACCTGTAACTGCTACAACGACACGACACATGTGACTGCTACAACGACATGACACCTGTAACTGCTACAATAATGACTTGACATGGATAACAGTTCTCAAACTCACTAACGTCGTTCGATACTAGGGAGTGTTCTCTGGTCTTCTCCCCCTTTGATGGTTATGACGTTATCTCTAACCTTCCCACTGAACTTTTGTCCATAGCCTTGTCCTGTTTTTCTACTTTAATGTCACCGTTTAGGCTTCTTAAGAATACTTCTTATCGACCTAGTTGATTTTGTCGCTGAATCTCGATGATGAGGATGGTCTAGACTCGTGTGTACTTCCACATAAATTCCATTCAGCTGTTCAATTCAGCAAAATGATTAGTCACAATGTCCACAAAATTAATCGCAGAACCCGTCAATTAGATTACGCCCCTGAAATTCGTTACCGGTCAGCTGTTAAACTCACTAGCACGACCTTGGTCATTAGCTGGCCAAGCACTGAGTAAGTTGTATATTACAATTAGTTTGAAAGAAATTTTAGGTCTACAATAAAGTTGTCATGAATAAAAATAACTATAAGCCTCTGTCATATCTCTACTACACACGAAAAAGTCACGCCCCTGTCATAAGCCTCACTAAACGAAAGTATTACCAATCATGGCTACAAGGAAGGAAGACGACCGTGGTCACTAGATGGATCAGATGTAAAGTCGAGAACCTCCGTGAAATTCTAATACACTCCAACTCCTAACTCTACTACTCATGAAAGTTAAGCCTGTGTCATAACTCTACTAAACGAAAGTCCTGCTAGTTCTACAACTACCACTACCTACAACTTCCACTACTACTACAACTACTACTACTACTTCCACTACTACTATTACTACAACTACTACGACTACTTCCACTACTACTACTACTACTACTACAACTACCACTACAACTTCAACTACTACTACAACTACTACTACCTAACTTCCACTACTACAACAACAACTACTACAACAACAACAACAACTACTACTACAGCAACTACTACTACTACGACAACTACTAGTACTACTTCAACTACAATTTACAATGGAAGGAAGGATGGAATTCTAGTACAGGCCAAGTCCCAACTCTGCTACTTATGAAAGCTACGTATGTCCCCTGTCAAAACAACACTAATATAGTATCATAGTACATTAATTAAGAACTAAAACAAATAGAGGAATTCAAATACCTAGGAAGTCTAATGACAAACGACAATTCCCAAACAGCAGAGATAGAATCAAGATGCAACAAAGCTTGTCAAATCATCGGACAGTTATCACCACTATTGTCCAACAAGGAAATAATTCTGGAGGCAAAACGAGCACTATACAATACAATCTTCATCCCAACGTTGTGCTACCAATGCCAGACCTGGACTCTAGATGCAAGAACAATAAGAAAAATAACCTCTACAGAGATGAAATGTGTTAGACGAATGACAGGAAATATTCTGAGAGATAAGATCAGAAATGAAGAACTGAGAAAAAAACTAGGAATAGCCCCAGCCATAGAATATATAAGGAAACAACAGATAAAATGGTTCGGCCACGTGACAAGGCAGAAAGAACAAAACACAACACAACGAGCCTTTAACAAACGTTGTGAGAACAACAGACCCAAGGGTCGACCACGAAAAAGATGGATCGATGGAATATTAGAAGCACTAGGAAACATAACAGCAGCGGAGGCGAACAGAAGAGCAAAAGACCGCAAATTATATCTCCCCTCGACGCTTAAAGGCAGATGAGGAAGGAAAGAGGAAGAAGAAGATGAAGTACATTAATTTACCGTCTCTCTAAAACAACGCCACAACACTAGACAGCTGATAGACTCATTAGCGCGCCTCAGCGGTCAGTCTCGTGGGCAAGCGCTCAATTTATCCTTTAATGTCCGTCTGCCGTTCAGGTGATAAACTCATTAGCGCGCCGGTATCAGTGTTACGGACAAGCGGTCACTTTGGCCTACTAACGACTCTTTTACTGACTAGTTGATAAAGTCATTAGCGCCTATGGGCAGTAGATGGATCAGATGACCAAAGGCCATCGTTAAACTATTAAAACTCAATCGCGAACCCGTGGTTACTAGTTGACCAAACGTTCAGCTTGGACATTAATGTCCTTCTGCCATTCAGGTGTTAAACTCATTAGCGAGCCCGTAGCTACTAGTTGGCCACGTACTGAGTAAGTTGTTACCATTTGATGGACAGAAATTTTAGGTATACATTAAAAGATGTCTTGAATAACACTGTTTTGATAGAATGTACAAAGTTATGTAATCCCGACGACACATTTCATGAGTCCCCACCACGACGAGAGATCACCCCACCCCATTCCCCCTTTGGCGAGAGGTCACTGCGTCGAGAGGTCAACTCGACCGGACGCCACGAGAGATCAGCGAAAGGTCACCCCGACCGAAAAAAAAATGTAGACTCTCATATAGGAAAAAAAATGTTCGTGTAGACTCTAATATAAAGAAAAATTCTTAACTTTGTCGGGTAGACTAAATATATAGCAAAAAATGATCGGCTGGCTCCTCATTTGATGCATGTAATGCTGCTACTTCACTACTCACGAGACTCTAGTTTCTACATCGATCTAACTATCTATGACGACTTCGGCTCACCGAGTCATCATGGAAAGAGCCATTTATCTTCCTTCCTATCTGCCCTCCTATGTGTCAACCTCTCCTGAGAGCTCTCTTGCTGAGTCCTTACAGGCTAACGCCTAGCGGCATCACTGTTCTTGTGCCTCACCTATGTGTGAACCACTATAGTTCCGCCTCTAGGTGTGTGTAAGGGACTATATACTTCGTCCCTTGACCAATAGAATTCTTCTACGTCATCCACACATCATCCCCTAACCAATCAAAACTCTCTTGTGTCCCGTATTCATCTCCAAGTTTACCCTCTTAATCAATCACGGGATTCCCGCAATCCTGTCTAAACACAACTTTACTCATAATCCTAGTGACCGTTCCTTGTGCCATTTTCACTCACTCTCCTCAACCATCCCCCACTCTCCCTCTCTCATTACATTCTCATATTAACTGCTCACGATGAGGATAATCCGATGACTAACTGTATTTCACATGTTCGGATATGAATACAAAAAAAAAACCGATGTCCTAACATCAAGCGCTATACATTTCTACGCAGGAAAGGGCAGCGTAGTATAGTATACACAATCTTATTATATAGAGTAAATCAATCTATTCATAGTAAACATGCCTGCCTAACACCTTGTTTGACTAGCTGAAAGAAAAAATATGAAATGTTAACAACGGAATACTAGAAGAATGGTAAAGACCGGCATGCAAGAAACACGTTCTGTGTTGAATGAAACAAATTAGTGAGTGGAAAGAACGGCCACAGCCGTATCGATTTTGGTTATTCGAACGGAAAATACATTGTTTGGTACATGAAGGTGGGTGCTCTGCCGTGATTCCATGAGTCTTACTTTAATAGAAACCATCATCGATAAAAAATATCCGCAAATTATTGTTAGATATGTAGAGTGCTATTAGAAATAATAATATCAACACAGTTAAGCTCTTAAAACTGCACTGGTCACACAGCATTATCGATAATAGAAAGACAGAATGTTGCACCATCTTTCGTTCGTTGTAGACTGCATTCACTAGAGTAATTATGAATCCATGGGCGCAGCCATTTTGTGCGTGCTAAGTCATCATAATGGCTCATCGTGTGTCCCAAGACCGACCATGCGCTAATCTTGCGATCTGTTGTTTGGTATGCAAGGGGGATAATCTGACGACGAACTGTGTTTTGTATGTTCGGAGTTGGAATAAAACACGATGTTCTAACATCATCAAGCGTTATACATTTAAATACTATGACGATCATCATTTTCAAGAGGACGTGGACGTCCGGGCAATATGGTGGATGGGTGGCAGGAACCATTGAAGGCTATGTCTGAAAAGTGTTCCTTGTTGCAGTTTCCTCATATTCCAAGTCCGGCTTGTTGCAGGAGATACTGAGTTAAGTGCTCTGTGCACACCGTGAGCTGTGTGTTTCATCAGTTTTGATCATGTTCCGATATTCCAATTGTTTGCGATGAATGCTGATATCGTATGACAGGGAACAGTTGGCCGTGTTCACTTTCTATGCGGTTTCGCCTTATGTCTTTTGGCGTGTGCTGAGACTGCTATGATGGGGACTACAGCTACCTTTCTTTGTTTGGGAGATGAGTTAGTAATTTGGATGATTCCACTGGCACTGGTACTGGTTCAGCAATTATGGATTTTAATTCGTTTGCAGTGATACCGGGACCTTCCATGACCAAATAAAAAAAATAACCAAAAAAAGACAGGTTTTCAGGACATTTAGGATGTTGAAGATTTTAAATTGAAATTACAGAAAAACTCTACATTATATGATGTCTGTCCCTCAACTTAACAGCTGTTTTAAGCAGACTCTCGTCGGTTCTCGGTTGTTTCTGCCAGACAATGTCATTCCCTGTACTGCCTCTCGTGGAGATATAGTAGAACGGGCACATTTATATTGGATGATTAAGATTGAGTTCTCACACATTAAGATTGAGTTCTCACCGACCATTTCGCAGGCCGACAGTGCACTGACGGCGTGTGAGGTGCAAACATTTACAGACACCTATAGTCTGGATGGGCATTCTTGGTCGTTTTGTGCAGTGTGTAGTGGGTGTTGCAGAGGCTGCAACTTCATCATCGGTACGTGTCACGGCAACTGTTCACATGGGATCTATGGACACGACAGCTCCGGGTCTTATCTTAGTGTCTGTCGTTTATGTGAGTAAAAATCTCGAAAATGCCTACAATGTAAGCATCCTGGCTACACCTGTACTGACACTTGTCCCGATGGTAATTTTGGGCTACAGTGTAAACAGACGTGTTCTGATGGCTGTGACATCATATGTGACCCGGACAGTACAGACTGTATGTGCAAGGAAACGTACTACGGGTCAGACTGCACTCTCAAATGTCTGGACAACTGTTTCAACGACACCTGTGAACAATCAACCGGGAACTGTACATGCAAGGGAACGTTATACGGGTCAGACTGCACTCTCAAATCTCCGGACAACTGTTTGATCGAAACCTGTGAACAGTTAATCGGGGCCTGCGTCTCGTATGTCGATGATTCCCACGTTAAGAAGAGGCTGCCTACTACAACAAACCCAAGCATATGGATACCTTAATGTGTTTCTGTGCTGGGCATGGTTCATTTCTTGGTGTTTTTCCGTGAAGCCATGGCTCATATCTTGATGTGTTTCTGTGCTGGCCATGGCTCATATCTTGATGTGTTTATGTGCTAGCCATGGCTAGTGAATGTGTGTGTGCTGGCCATGGCTCATATCTTGGTGTGTGTCATGTTAGTCATATCTCATATCTTGGTGCGTGCGTGTTAATCATGTCTCATATCTTTATGTGTGTCTGTGTTTAGTCATATTTCATATCTTAGTGTGTATCTGTGTTAGTCATGTGTCACATCTTTGTGTGTGCATGTTTGGGTTAGTGATATCTCATATCTTTGTGTGCATGATTATGTTAGTCATATCTCATATCTTTGTTTGTGCATGTCTGTGTTTGTCACATCTTATATCCTTGTGTGTGCATGGCTATGTTAGTCACATCTCATATCTTTGTGTGTGCATGTCTATGTTGGTTATATCTCATATCTTTGTGTGCATGTCTATGTTAAGCATGTGTCATATCTTTGTGTGTGCATGCCCATGTCAGACATATCTCATATCTTTATGTGCATGTCTATGTTAGTCATGTGTCATATATATTGATGTGTGTCAGTGTTAGTCATGCCTCGTAAGCAATATAGCAGGAAGGATTTGAATCGTATTTGGCTCGTAAATTAACAAAGATATATAGTAGGGGCGCTGGGCCCCTAATGTACACGAAGGGCAGGGGGAGTTAACCATGACGCTCGTGTCGGGATGTTGGCCTCTAGTCCCGGTGACCCCGGAAGTGACCTGTTTATGACTGGTGTGTGTTGACTTTGGAGTTCTTGATGTACTTGATCGATGGTGATAGGTTAGTAGATTATACAACATCAATGAAAAACAATAGCGTTAAATATAAAACAGAAATAAAAAGATATACTTTATTCTTTTATTATCTCAATAGGTGTATAACATACAGTGGATATTATACAACATTACAAAAATATTTAGTACACTGAGTAAAGATATAGGACAAGTATACAATTTATTTATATCTATGTAGTTGGGTGTATGCTTAGCCATTGGCAACTGATTTTATTGTAATCCCCCGTTGTATGAGATTCAGGTGTCATGTCATGTCATTGTAACAGTCACGTATGTCATGTCGTTGTATGAGACATAGGTCTCATGTCATGAGGTTGTTGACTGTTTACATGCTATGTCATTTTAGCAGTCATAGTTGTCATGTCATTGTATCAGACACGTATACCATGTCGTTGTAGCAGACACGTATGTCATGTCGTTGTAGCAGACACGTATGTCATATCATGATGTTGTTGACTGTATCCATGCTATGTATTTGTAGCAGTCATAGGTGTCATGTCGTTGAATCAGACACGTATGTCATGTCGTTATAACAGTCACAGGTGTCGTGTCGTTGTATCAGACACGTATGTCATGTCGTTGTATGAGACACATGTCTAATGTCATGAGATTGTTTACTGTTTGCATGCTATGTCACTGTAGCAGTCATAGTTGTAATGCCATTGTAACAGTCACGTATGTCATGTCGTTTTATCAGAGACGTATGGCATGTCGTTGTATCAGTCACGTATGTCATGTCGTTGTAACAGTTATGTCGTTGTATCAGTCATGTCGTTGTAACAGACACGTATGTCATGTTTTTATAACAGTCACAGGTGGCGTGTCGTTGTATCGGACACGTATGTCATGTCGTTGTATGAGACACAGGTCTCACATCATGATGTTGTTGTAGTTGTACTAGTAGTTGTAGTAGTAGAAGTAGTAGTAGAAGATGTTAGAAGACGTGTTTGTTTTAGCAGAGGACGTTTCGGAATAGGAGAGGACAACTTTTGAAATAGTAGAGGAAAACTTTTGTAATAGTGGAGGACAACTTTTGAAATAGTAGAGAACAACTTTTGAAATAGTAGAGGACAACTTTTGAATTAGCAGAGGACAACGTTTGAAATAGTATGAGACAACTTTTGAAATAGTAGAGGACAACTTTTGAAATAGAAGATGACACCTTTTGAAACAGTAGAGGACAACTTTTGAAATAGTAGCGGACAACTTTTTAAATAGTAGAGGACAACTTGTGAAATATATGAGAGGACAACTTTTGAAATAGTAGAGGACAACGTTTGAATTAGCCGAGAAAAACTTTTGAATTAGCAGAGGACAACTTTTGAAATAGTAGAGGACAACTTTTGAAATAGTAGAGGACAACTTTTGAAATAGTAGATGATAATTTTTGAATTAGCACAGGACGACTTTCAAATTAACAGATGACGACTTTTGAATTAGCAGAGTATTACTTTCAAATTAACAGAGGACGACTTTTATTGAACTGACTTAAAAAGCGCGTTCGAAATTTTTATTTTTGTACTTATCCTAACCTCTTTGGATTTCCATATCTTTGTCACTTGATCGAATGACAGACAACAGTAAAGGTTAACATTACAGGTAAGAAAACTTAGGTCCAAACCCTAAAATTTCGACTCATAGTCACAAACCCTAAAAAATTTAGGCCCAAAGTCAAAATAGTTAGACACGAAAATCGAAAAAGTTATATTCAAAGTCCAAAAGTTTATCAAAAAGACAACCGAAACTCAAAATAGTTAGACATAAAGCCCAACAATTTATATGCAAAGTCCAAAAAGTTACACCAAACTACAAATAATGTAACACTAAACCCCAAAATTTTGTTTCATAACCAAAAAGTTGAACATAAAACCCTAAAAATTTAGTTCCAAAGTGATAATAGTTCGACAAAAAAGTCGTAAATGTTATATTCAAAGTCCAAAAGTTTATCAAAAAGACAACCAAAACTCAAAATAGTTAGACACAAAGCCCACAAATTTATATGCAAAGTCCAAAAAGTTACTCCAAAAGACAAATAATGTAACACTAAACCCCAAAATTTCGTCTCATAATCAAAAAGTTGAACTCAAAACCCTAAAAATTTAGGCCCAAAGTCAAAATAGTTAGACATGAAAGACCAAAACGGTATATTCAAAGGCCAAAATGTTAGTCCAAAAGACAAATAATGTAACACCAAGCAATACAATTTCGACTCATACGCACAAACTTGGACACAAAACCCTAAAAAATTTAGAGCCAAAGTCAAAATAGTTTGACACGAAAGGCCAAAAATTTATTTTTAAAGTCCAAAAAATACTTCAAAAGAAAAATAATGTAACACCAAAACACAAAATTTTCATCAGATTTGTTAAAAAAAGATTAAAATGCAGGCTGTCTAGTATGTCTTGATTTTGACCTGATAAGTTACTAAAAATATATTTTGACCTATGAGACAATACCAACGTGGCCACTTATTAATCAAAGACTTTACTACAGTTGAGAAAACCCTAATAATTAATTCAAATCTACTAAAAGTCTTGCACATGATGGTAGTTGGGACTGTATCTAAATGATTAATGAAAATATTGCTACAACACTAGAAAACCCCATACACACTAAAGAAAAAAAATACATTGAAAGACTAAACTTAAAGTTCACGCTCCCGTCACAACTCTGCTAAGAAAAGTACGACAAAGCATGAAAGTTACGTCCCCTGCTATAACTCTACTAAACGCAAGTATTACCAAACACGTAGGTTACACCTCTGCCATAACCCCACTAAAAGACAAGATTTTGTTTAAAATACCACTTTTATGTTTCTTACCCCCAACCACTTTTGATGGCTACGCCTATGAAACTGATAAATAATAGTAAATTTACACTCTAGGATTACTCTAAATTTTAATTTAGACATCCCCATAGTAAAAATTTACTTAAAACTCACTTTTAGGTTCCTTACTCCCAACCACCTTTTGATGGCTACGCCCATGAAACTGTTAAAAATAGTAAATTTAACCTCTAGGCATATCCCAAACTTTATTTTAGACATACCCATATCGAGAAGTTGCTAAAAAAAAGCACTTTTAGGTTCCTTACCCCCTTACCATTTTTGAGGGATACGCCTATGAAATCGATAAAAAATTGAAATTTAACCTCTAGACATACCATAAACGTTATATTACACATCCCCGTAGCACAAATTTACATAAAAATCCACTTTATGATTGTTACCCCGTGACCCTTTTTGAGGGATACGTCTATGAAATCAATTTTTAAAAAGTAAATTTTAAAAAAAGCTAAAGTAAAAAAAGGTTAAATTTCCTTTTTTTGATTGATTTGTCAAACAGACAACCCAATTTTGTTAAATTATTAAACTAAAGTTATTAAACTAAACTGTTAAGTTATTAAACTAAATTTACTATTATTTATCAGTTTCATAGACGTAGCCATCAAAAGTGGATAAGAAACATAAAAGTGGTATTTTAAACAAAATCTTGTCTTTTAGTGGGGTTATGGCAGAGATGTAACCTACGTGTTTGGTAATACTTGCGTTTAGTAGAGTTATAGCAGGGGACGTAACTTTCATGCTTTGTCGTACTTTTCTTAGCAGAGTTGTGACAGGGGCGTGAACTTTAAGTTTAGTCTTTCAATGTATTGTTTTTTTTTTTCATTTAGTGTGTATGGGGTTTTCTAGTTTTGTAGCAATATTTTCATTAATCATTTAGATACAGCCCCAACTACCATCATGTGCAAAACTTTTAGTAGATTCGAATTAATTATTAGGGTTTTCTCAACTGTATTAAAGTCTTTGGTTGATAAGTGGCCACGTTGGTATTGTCTCATAGGTCAAAATATATTTTTAGTAACTTATCAGGTCAAAATCAAGACATACTAGACAGCCTGCATTTTAATCTTCTTGAAAATATGACGAAAATTGTGTGTTTTGTTGTTACATTATTTGTCTTTTGAACTATTTTTTGGACTTTGAATATACCTTTTTGGTCATTCATGTCTAACTATTTTGAATTTGGGTCTACATTTTTTAGGGTTTTGTGTCCAAGTTTGTGCGTATGAGTCGAAATTGTATTGCTTGGTGTTACATTATTTGTCTTTTGGACTAACATTTTGGCCTTTGAATCTACAGTTTTGGTCTTTCGTGTCTAACTATTTTGACTTTGGGCCTAAATTTTTAGGGTTTTGAATTCAACTTTTTTGTTATGAGACGAAATTTTGGGGTTTAGTGTTACATTATTTGTCTTTTGGAGTAACTTTTTGGACTTTGCATATAAATTGTTGGGCTTTGTGTCTAACTATTTTGAGTTTGGGTTGTCTTTTTTATAAACTTTTGTACTTTGAATATAACTTTTTCGATTTTCGTGTCTAACTATTTTGACTTTGGGCCTAAATTGTTTAGGGTTTGTGACTATGAGTCGAAGTTTTAGGGTTTGGACTTAAGTTTTCTTACCTGTAATGTTCACCTTTACTGTTGTCTGTCATTCAATCAAGTGACAAAGATATGGAAATCCAAAGAGGTTAGGATAGTACAAAAATAAAAATTTCCAACGCGCTTTTTAAGTCAGTCCAATAAAAGTTGTCCTCTGTTAATTTGATAATCCCCCTCTGCTAATTCAAAAGTCGTCCTCTGTTAATTTGAAAGTCGTCCTCTGCTAATTCAAAAGTCGCCCTCTGCTAATTTGAAAGTTGTCCTCTACTATTTCAAAAGTTGTCCTCTGCTAATTCAAAAGTTATTCTCGGCTAATTCAAACGTTGCCCTCTACTATTTCAAAAGTTGTCCTCTCATATATTTCACAAGTTGTCCTCTGATATTTCAAAAGTTGTCCTCTACTATTTCAAAAGTTGTCTTCTACTATTTCAAAAGTTGTCCTCAACTATTTCAAAAGTTGTCCTATGCTAATTCAAAAGTTGTCCTCTACTATTTCAAAAGTTGTCCTCTACTATTTCAAAAGTTGCCCTCTACTATTTCATAAGTTGTCCTCTGCTAGCAACCTCAATTATTGTCAAAATTATTTTGCTATAGCCTTTCTCAGATGTTGTCAATCCATCTTAATTTGGGACTTCCCGTGTGCTATTCTTCTATCTCCTTTTTTAAGACATGTTTTGTTTGGTATAAAATCTCTTGGCATTCTTTCCAGATGAGCAAATAATTGTATTTGTTGTCTTTTTATGTAGTTTAGATTTGATTCAATACCCAATCTTTCTCTTACAGAATCGTCTCTTCTAGCCACACCAATAGCCTTCCTAAAACATCTCATCACTTTTATGACCGCTTCCTTTTATATTCTATCTCTACTGGTTATTAGTTATTCTACTGTACGAATTCGTATTTTTGAGGTAAATGAATTATGGTTTTCAATCCCCTGTTCCAAAAACAGTACCTATTGGCAAACAAACCAAAAATTAAAAAATATAACTGTTGTCAAAATAAAATGGAAAAACATTAAATAATCAATGTTGTCATGAAAAAGAGAACTACCCACAGTCACAATTTTTTTGCCGAGGAAACATACCACTATTTGCCAAACATTTTTCACGTGATGTCATTAAGTTTTGGAATCAGCTCAGTACACACTCCTAGTGTTACCTCGTGTAAACTACAGCAACATCAAATAGCAACTCAGTTGCAGGAGTTAAGTGCTCTGTGCACACCGTGAGCTGTGTGTTCCATCCGTTTTGATCATGTTTCGATATTCCAATTGTTTACGATGAATGATGACATCGTATGACAGGGAACAGTTGGCTGTGTTCACTTTCTGCGCGGTTTCGCCTTATGTCTTTTGGCGTGTGCTGAGACTGCTACGATGGGGACTACAGTTGCCTTTCTTTGTTTGGGAGATGAGACATTAATTCGGATGATTCCGCTGGAACGGGCGGTTGAGCATTTATGGATTTTAATTCGTTTGCAATGATACTGGGGCCATCTATAACCAAAATAACCAAAAAATAACACTAAATAATGATGGTTGAGGCTGGCAGAACTCCCTTGACACACGAAGGCTGGCAGATCTCCCTTGACACACGAAGGAGTAAGTAAGTGAACAATATTGAACAAACAGACATGTGTGTCGTTTACGTTCTCAGATACTGTAGTCTTCTCGGCAATAAACATATAAAAACATAGGAGAAA
The DNA here is from genome assembly GCA_032433765.1 of Megaustenia siamemsis. NCBI lineage: Eukaryota > Metazoa > Mollusca > Gastropoda > Stylommatophora > Ariophantidae > Megaustenia > Megaustenia siamemsis. The sequence continues at coordinate 35,331,073 of JAVIAB010000108.1, read as the reverse complement.
ATGTGTATAGTTATTGAGTTATTTGCGGGTTATCATCTTTGCACTTCGAAAATGTCTAGTGCTCAGATCCCCTCCCCAGCATGTCCCGCACCGTCCAGTGACTCACGAATCCAGTTCTGTGTTGGTTGATGAGTCCTCTTATGAGTTCAATAAGCCTAACGATGTACCATCTTTATTCCTGTCTCTTTCAACCGAAGGGGTGTCCGGTTAGCGCAATCGATAGGCGGTTGGCTTACCACGGCAACAGCCGGGGTTCGTACCCTGGCGAGGACACTTGGGTTTTACTAATTCCCTAAAAATTAGTAGGAGCCGCGATAGCTCAGTGGTTAGTGAACTGGACTACTACGGACAAGGGGTAGGGTTCGATCCCAACCGACGGCTCCGGGTTCACCCAGCCTTAAATGGGTACCAGATTTTTTCTGGGAAAGTAAAAGCAGCACGGGCGTAATACCGACCACATTACCCCAAAAATCATGTGCTGAAGGTCTGTAAAATATAGGGTCACTAACACCATATTTCCCTATACGCCACTCGGCGTGACGGGGGGTACTTTACTTTTACTTTCAACCGAAGGAGAGACGTGGACTCATGGTTGTCAATGTCCTGTGCCCTTCCCACATCTCGGCGGGTATTAATGATGTCCACCCGATCCATTCGTTGACGGTCATCAATGGAAGCACAACTAGTCAACATGTTCGCTGTTTCATTTCCCTGTACTCCTGCATGTCCAGGGACGTAGACTAAGGTGACTAAGCGTATCGTTGACGTCTGTAATGACTCGACCCATTGCCTCTGTACAGAGCCCGCCTCCGCTATTCTTATTATGTTCATCGACTCGCTCAGTATGCAGGCGTGGGTGTAGTTTTGTGACTCCAACGAGATGAATGCCCTGGTCACTGCCATCACCTTTATCGTCATGCTATTCGTGGTCATAACGTACGCACCACTGTCTTCTTTGGCTGTTCTACCTGCACAACGTGCTGTAAATACCCATGCACTCCTTTAGTGTCGTATTACGGATCCGTCTATATAGATGACTGCATCTTTCTCATCGGTGTTATACCAGATGAGATCGTTGACCTCCGCATTGACCACGACTAAGTACTATTCCCTACATTTCCTGTCGAGTATGGCAATACACGAAAATGTGCCCCTGAATGACGTAGGCACCGGTATCCACTTCTCGCCAGCGTTGATATTGGTAAGCATACATACCTGTTTGATGACAACTTCTGCGCCACCCGCACATAATTTGCCTCTTCTTAGTCTGCACCTTTCCCTGTATTAAGCTCTTGGTACAATTGATGCTCTTTATCCGCACTTATCTTAAAGTATGCTTGCATCCTTCAGATCTTGATCCTGTTGGAATCATAGTTGGAAAATCAAGAAGGTATCATCTTGCTACATAGGGAGTGTCTCTCGTACAGCCCAAAATAATGCGCATCGATTCGTTTTGCACTTTCTCTAGCCTGTCAGTCTGTGGTGTACTAACAGTGAGGATTGCTAGGGCTGTGACTGCTGCGAGAACCAGTCCCTGGAATAAAAAATGTAAGAAGCCTCTGCTTGATGTTGGCCATGACCCTTATGGTTGCTAATCCTGTGAGCACTTTTGTTATCACATGGTCCCTAAAACAGACAGCGATCAAACATACTCCTAGGTATGTCTTTAACCTATGCCTGGTTACATCGTTAGCCTCCATTCAATTACCGATGTTTCCGTGTTAACAATATGATTGTTGAGGGAGAATTACACCACTGAAGCTTTATTAGTATTAACCAAGGCACCTGATACTTCTCACCAGGAAGAGATGCAATCGAGTTCTGTTTGTACGGCAATTATCCGTCTGTCTCTTTTCTGTCGATATAGCAGAATGACATCAGCAAAAGTCATAGTTTTTTTCCCGTCCAACCAGTTGTTAATGTGTACACGTTAAATATGACTAAAGACTGGTGAATTTTAACCCCATGAAAAGTATACTAACATCAAAACAAATAACACCAGAACTAAAACTAAGAATAGCAAATTGCTATATCTTCTTAATGTGCATGTACGGCACAGAAACATGGGCATTAGAAAATAAAACAGAACAGAAAATGTAAGCCTTTGAAATGTGGATTTATTGAAGAATATGAAGATATATTTATTGAATAGAAAACAAAAGACGAAGTCTCTTAAAACAACAAAAAATGAAAAGAGAACTACTAAACACAATTCAAACAAGACAAATGAGATTTTTGGAGCATGTTAAAAGACACAGCAGCCTACTAAAAGTAATCTTGGAAGAGAAAATCCAAGGTAAAAGTGGCAAAGGCAAACCAAAACTAATATTGACGAATAACAGTAAAAGATAGACAAATCAGTCATTTGACAACCTGCACCATCAAAGAAAGAGATATAGCGAAATGTCGCTCCATGGTAGCCAACCGTTGATGCGGAGACGGCACTCAATGATGATTAATGACAATGGTGAACCTAGCGGCAACCCTGGACAAATCGATGTAGGCTCGGACAGCCAACATCCACATCTGAGTATGACCTTCCTCTGAAACAGTGCTGCAGCGATCCATCTGATGAGGAAGGGGTGCACCATCAGTTTGAGGAGCATGCGCATGAGGTATTCAAATGGTACCCTGTTGTATGCATCTTCTAGATCTATTGGAGCTGCACATGTCTCCCCTCATCTGTAGAATCCTTCGAAGACGTCATCGGCGAAGACTGGTGCATTCAGCTATGTCTCTTCGTTGTATATATAACCAACGAGCGTGGGTGGGAATGCACGTATTCATTAAACGTCATAGATTAGTATACGGGTAACCATTTTCCTCTAGTAGTTTGCCAGCAGTGTCCTGCATCGTGATGTTTTTGTAGGCACTGATCTGAGAGTAGTTTTTGTTTGACTTCGGCAGAGGTAATAAGCAACTGTGCAGCCATTCCTTCTTAATCTGGCCAACCTGAACGCAGAGATTAAACTCGTCGGCCAGTTCTTCCCGGTGTTTGTCAGCTAAAACGATTACGTCTAGAACTAGAACGATAAGATAACGTTCAGAGCTAGAACAATAAGAAAGATAACGACCACCGAAATTAAATGTGTCAGAAGAATGACAAGAAACAGCTTAAGGGACAGAGTAAGAAACACTGACCTGAGGAAGAAACTCGAAATTGAACCAGCCATCGACTACATAAAGAAACAACAGATAAATTGGTTCGGCCACATAACAAGACAAAAAGAACTAACAATGACTCAAAGAGCCATAAGCAAACGCTACGAAAACGCCAGATTAAAAGGAAGACCGAGAAAGAGATGGATAAAGGGAATACTAGCGTCACTAGGAGGAATAACATCAGAAGAGGCCTACAGAAGAGCAAAGATTGTTTCTCCCCTCGACGCCAACGGCAGCAGAGGAAGGATAGAAGAAGAAGAAGAACGATTACGTCGTCATATCGAACACCATATGGACCAGGATAAGTGTTGCGTGACATTTTAGGTGATGTGTGAATGGAATCGACTGTGCTGTTTCTTTGGTCAGTCTGCTCAATGTAGCGCATAATCAGGGTATTCTCTTTGCTCTCATCAGATTTGTGCAGTGTCTGGCCTGTACTCTAGAATTCTGGATGCCTTTGTGCCATTAATTTGCCATTCATATTTGGATGAAGGCGCCAGAATGTGGCGAGCGACTTTTCTGAGCATACTTTCTTACAGAAATCATCCCACTTAGCCCATAGTTTAAAGTGCATGTTCAACCTGTTCTTTCAGATTCTTCAAGATTTCAGATTGTGTTATTTCATACTTTCTGGCTTTCTATCATGGTTTGGCCGCTTGGCTCTTGCTCCCCCATGGTTCCTTGACCAGTTCGTCCATATCTCCTGTCTCGTGCGAAGGGCGTTCTGTTTTTTCATGTCTAATTTTGCCAATCACATTCTGGTCCGTGCTCTCATAATGAAATATATTAAACTTGTTTTTTCTGGCTTATATTTTCGCCCTTCTCGATTAAAATTACACATTGGAAGTGATCAATTCCATGGAATTCCAGTACACTCCACCTGCATACAGGTGCAATGGACCAATTCAGGTTTATGAGTCCCCAGCTGGAGTAGCCAGTCCGGTTGCTTTATTCAAGCACACTTAATCGGCCGACACCAGTGCCTCCTCTAAGTCTGATCCTTGCCTTTTGGCTGTGATGTTACCCCACTAGTTGACTTTGGCATTCAAATCTCCGCAGAAAATGCCGTTCTCCTCCTCAAGCACAAAGAGATTATGCCATCTTTGTCTGTCCACCTTTCTATTACAAGTATACATATCTACAATGAAAAAACTGGAATATGCACCCTAACCGCATGTACTTACAAGTCTTCACAGTCCCACGCAGACATATAACCTCAGGTGCCACTATATTTTGTTCGCACGAGAATGGTCTGTCCAAAGTGTCGTCTATTGTAGAAACAGTGAAATCCAGGGGCACTAACTGTCTTATCATCAAGTATTGTTTCTTGCAAAATCATTATATTGGCGCCGCCCAGTATCTTGTCAAGAAGCACTTTGACTGTTCCATACTCGATCCTGGGCATTCATCTTTTTCGGTATTGTTTTGGTCTCACCAGTATAGTATCATCTTCAAAAACAAGTGTGGTAAAATTATTTACTAAAAAGCACTAAATTGACAAAATAGGTAGCTTTCACTACAATTTGTAATATCATTTACTGACTAATATAACCTAGAAGATAGTCTGAAGTAGAAGGGATCGTATCTAATCAAGATGAAGACTAAGGCTCTAAGGCCAACTGAGGCCAACATTTATGGTAATTTCAGCTAACATGAACATATCATAATTTCTAAAGTGATATTTTAAAAGATAAGTTATGTAAGACGATTACTCGATGAACAAGGTTTAAAGGGAGGGAATGCTCCCATTCATCACACAACTGAAAGCTTAAACATAATATCAAAGCGAGAATGAGACAAAGAACATTTTGAAACAGTACGCTGAGTTTTAATAAAATGCAATTATTTCACCTCGAGAATATATTTATTTTACATATCTTTTCATAAAGCAAAAGTATTTGTCTGGCTTCTAATCTAAATCTATCTCTCCAGCAAGATGAGGCCGCATGTTTAGAAAATGACATGTACAAGCAAAGACTTGTGATATTTCTAGCAGTATTTAATAAAGACACAGGTCATAGATGTCGGATTTGAGGGGAGAGCATTGGCTGTAAAAAGGACATAAACGTGACATAAAATAGGATGTTGACAGAAGTAGAACCAGGATGTACAAGCCGAGCAGTTTCAGCAAGTCATAACTAGATTAAATAATCTTGATATCTGCACAACCATAGAATTCCTCTTGAGGGCCACATCCAACACATGACTTTTGATCTGCGTCTGTGCCCCAACTGTTTCCTGCAAAATAAAAATAACAAAACTTGTTCTGTGGAAAATAATGACATCATTTTCATTATATCGCCTGGTCGAACTGGTGTTATCAAATTGTGTCCAGATAACTACAATCTTAAGATGGCGGACATTAAATGCGCACTTTGTACACATGAAACGAGCTTAGTTACAAGGGGCCACTTCCATTTTATACACACATTAGCAAAACTACGTTACAAGATGACTCAAGTTCAGATATCAGCACTAACTTGGGCCAAATAATTTTAATAATAACTAGGGCTCGGATTTTTATGACCTAAAAATCCTGAAATATGACATGCAAATATGACCTAAAAAAGGCAAAATATGACCTAAAATATGCTAAATATGCCGAAATATGACCATAAGGTTTTTCTCATTTATGAACCAAAAAAAAAAAATAAACGCAAATTATTATTGTTTGCATGTTTTACGCATTACATAGTAGTCATAGTACCTACATAGTAGTAATACTTAACAAAGCATGTATAAAAACACCACATTTATTCCTCAGTTTTCATTGTTTGTACAATTGCAACCGACAACAACATACATTTTTAGAGTTTCAAATTTGAACGATCGTCGATTGTCACTGAGAATTGTTTTATATTTTGAAAAACTTCGTTCTACATCACATGATGTCACAGGGGCAAATCTAAATAATGTCAGATCATTTGCTGAAAGTTCAGGTTCATCCTCTTGAAATGTTGCATGTTTACCACTAAGTATGTCTGCAATTTTGCACAATGAGAAATAACCAGAATTTCTATGAAGAACACTTTCTAATTTTACTTTAATCCTGTTGCTTACTTCACCACGTGATCCATTTATTTCTGTTTGAATTTGTTTCACAATATCTAATGCATCATAAAGTGCAGTCCCTTCGCTTTCCAGACGTTTTATTGCTTTTGAATTTGCAGAAAAGTTTGACTTTATATAAGTCAGATTTTGTGATAGTCTGGTAGAAAATAAGCTTTGCACTGCTTGTATTGATGTTGCGTCGTCTTTGTCTAGGGCATTAAATATTTTATCCAGTGTTGAATAGTTTTCACAGTAATACTCTACAGCGTCCAGCCATGTACCCCAACGTGTAAGGATAGGTTGTGGAGGAAGTGGTAGCTGAGGAGCTTCTTCTTTGAATTTTTGTACTCGAAGAGGAGCCTTGATGAATATTTTTTTCCCATTTGAAATAAGCTTGTCCACATCAGGAAAATTACCTCGAACTTCCTCAGCTACTCGATGCAGTGCATGAGCAAGGCAAGTAATATGGATCAATTTCGGGTAGAGAATTTGAAGTCCTTTAGCAGCCTTTTTCATATAGGGAGCAGTATCTGTTATTAATAGAAGGATATTATTTCTTTCTATTCCATTTGGCCACAACAGCTTCATGGAATTATCAAATAGAACAGCTATGGAGGTATGATTTGTTCTTTCAAGAACTTCACATTAAGGACAAATGTTTCTCCTGGTTGATCTCCTTTTAAAGTTCCAACTATAACATTTGCCACAAACCTGCCATCTACATCAGTAGTCTCGTCTAAGGAAACCCATATCTTGTTATCTGCAATAGAATTTCTAATTTTATTTAACATGTCCTCATAACATTTGGAGAGATAATTTTTCCTTAAAGTAGATTCATCTGGGATAGGATGGCTAGTGTATTTCTCCAGAAATTGTCGGAAATATTGATTTTGCAATTTATTTAAAGGGATATTTGATGAAACCATCATATGACACAAATCTTTATAAAAACCGGTCTCTGTGTTTCCCGAAGAAGAAGAGGAAGTAGCAGAACATTTTTCAAGTAATAAACTTTGTCTTCCTTCCATTTCAGAAAGTCTACTTAAACATTTCATATGTTTAGAAGTATTGCAATGTTGTTGCACATTAAACCGTTTTCCAGCTGTAACCTTGACCTCACACTGTGTACAGTACAATATTTCTCCATCGGTACTAAATACTTTTGAACCAAATTCCTGCACAAATAACCATAAGAAATGCAGATAACAGAAACTGAAATAACAAACTAAAACTTTACGCAATACAATGAGACAGGAAGAAACTAAAAACATATAAATGGAAATCTGTATACATGTACATCATCATGTACAATATTGGTTCGCGTAGACGATCATGTCCTTCCACAATCTTCTATCCACAGTGCCTTATATCAATTCTGCTGTTGACCGTCTTCCATGCCATGACACCGAGCTATCTAGTATCATCTCTCTATATCGTCCGCGATCTCTCTTTCCCTGTATTTTGCCAGTTATAACCAAGTATTCCAACTTTCCTCTTCTCATGATGTACCCGAAAAATGTTGATTGTTTCTTTCTGATGTTTTTTAGGAGCTCCCTTTTTGTGTTGGCCTCTTTGGTATTTCCTCATTGATCTTTTTTAGCTGTCCAGGGAACTTTCAACATTCTTCTGAGAAATCCCATCTCTGTGGCCTCTAATCGTCTTTTTCAATTGTTTGTCTACTGTCCACGATTCACTTCCATAGGTTAGAATTGACTCTATATAATGCCGATGAACTCTCACTTCTATTTATATAGACTTGTTGCACTAGACGTTTTTCATTTTCTTAAATGCAACTTAGTCCTGTGCTATTCAGCTTTATATTTATGTGGTACATCTTCCATCTGATGTTATTATTGTGCCCAAGTATTTTAAACCTTGCACTTGTTTCAGATTTGTCCTGTTTATTTTTATGCTGCATGATAGTGATGATTGTTTATTCGATATAACTATTACTTTTATTTTCTTACTATTCAGACTGAGACCTTTCTTGTTGTTTTCCTTTACTATTATGTCTATCATATCTTGTAGTTCATTCTGTCTCTGCTATTAAAACTGTGTCATCCTCATATCGCAAATTGTTGTTGGTGTGACCGTTGACTTCATAGCCTTTTATACCTACTATTGATCTCATATTTTCGGTGTAAAGTGAAAGCAAATCCGGCGACAGAACACAGCCTTGTCTGACTCCTAGTTTTATATAATGGAACTGTCCTGCTTGGTTTTGCTAATTCTTATGGCTGCTGTTTGTTGCAAGTACATGTTTTGTTTATTATTCTCAGATCCTTTCCATCAATGTTTAATTTCTCCAGCATATTGATTATTTTCACATGCTTTACTTTGTCAAATACGTTTGTGTAGTCTATAAAGCACATATATAGATCTGTCTATAATTCGTTATATCAAAGATCTCAGGATGTATATTGCATTATTTGTGCCCTTGCCTTCCATAAATCCACATTGTTCCTCACTTATTTCTGGCTTTATTTTGTTCCTTAGACGTCTCATGATAATTTTAGTAATATTTTAGTCATATGGCTCATGAGACTAACAGTGCGATGGTCTTCGCAATCAATGGCGCCTGACTTCTTCGGTATGGCTACAAAGATACATTTTAGTATATCTTCGGGTTGTGTCCTGTGTTATATAAAAAAAAAGTAAAGTACCCCCCGTCACGCCAAGTGGCGGCGTATAGGGAAATATGGTGTTAGTGACCCTATATTTTACAGACCTTCAGCACATGATTTTTGGGGTAATGTGGTCGGTATTACGCCCGTGCTGCTTTACTTTCCCAGAAAAAATCCGGTACCCATTTAAGGCTGGGTGAACCCGGAGCCGTCGGTTGGGATCGAACCCTACCTCTTGTCCGTAGTAGTCCAGTTCATCCTGTGTTATATATGTAACAGTAATTTTGTTTTGAATTGTACTCCAAGCTCTCATACTGCATTTATCTCTTCGATTGTTATATTGTCGGGACCTGGAACTTTGCCTCTTTTCATGTGTTGAATTGCCTCCTCCACTTCACTTTGCATTATTGGTGGCCATGTGTCTGTTAGAATTGTTTAGCTCTGGTCTTTCATCATCATAGAGTTAGAATTAGCCATAAGAATTAGCAACACCAAACAGGACAGTTCCAATATATAAAACAAGGAGTCAGACAAGGCTGTGTTCTGTCGTCGGATTTGTTTTCACTTTACAGCGAACATATTATGAGATCAATAGCAGATATGAAAGGCTTTGAAGTCAACGGTCACAATATAAACAATTTGCGATAAGCAGATGACAGTCTTAATAGCCGAGACAGAGTATAGAGACAACTACAAGAAATGATATACATAAAAGTAAAAGAAAGTAACAAGATAGGTCTCAGTTTGAATAGTAAGAAAACAAAAGTAATTGTCTTGTTACTCTTGTTATTATATCATTATATTATTATTATAGAACAATCATCACCATCCTGCAGCATGCAAGTGAACTGGATAAATCTGAAACAAGTGCAACGTTTCAAATACTTGGGCACAATAATAACATCATATGGAAGATTCACCACATAAATAAAAAGCAGAATAGCTCAGGCCAAAATAGCATTTCAGAAAATGAAAAACGTTTTATGCGACAAGTCTATGTTAGTAGAAATGAGAAAGACCGCTCATCGGTGCTATATAGAGCTAATTTTGACCAATGGAAACGAATCATGGACAGTACACAAACAAATTAAAAGAAGATTTGAGGCCACAGAGATGGGATTTCCCAGTAGAATGTTGAAAGTTACCTGGAACTAAAAAGACCAACATGTAAATCCTCAAAGAGGCCAACACAAAAAGGGAGCTCCTAAAAACATCAGAATAAAACAATCAACATTTTAAAAAGAGAGATTATATAGGGTGTTTATAAAGTCTCACTACACTTGGTATCTAGGTCAATTTGAAAAAAATGTTTATGACGTCATCACAATATGTGCTCAATGGTAAGTTCACTTGTTGCGACAGTTTTCTTAATGACTTGTCTGGACTTTTAAGGATTCTGTCTTGGATATCTAAACATATTTCATCATTCACAGCAGGCCTACCAGATCGTGGAGCATCTTCCACATTTCCAGTAGCAATAAACTTATTCAACAAATTTCATTGACAGTGGGAGCACATATTGTGATGACGTCATAAACATTTTTTTTTCAAATTGACCTAGATACCAAGTGTAGTGAGACTTTATAAACACCCTGTACTAGAAAGCTTGGTGTCATGGCATGGAAAACAGCCAACAACAGAAGTGATAGAATGCGCTGTGGATAGAAGATTGTGGAAGGATATGATCGTCTGCGCCAACCGGTATGGCACGTGATAATAATGATAATTACATATAATTTGGTTCACATTCTAGTGTGCGTAGGGATATACCTGCATTTACAAGTGTCTCACACTGTTCGTGGTAAGATAATCAAGGCGCAAGCTAAACCACTTGGTAGAAAAGTACCTTAAAGGAGAATTGATCTCAGACAAATCAAAGTGTGTAGATATAATCACACACATGGGAAAACGTTGTCGTTGAAAAAGAAATTACCAAGAGCCCGACAGAAACATTTTTTGTACAATGCCAAGATTGCTATAGCTATAGGGCTGTAGCTATAGGGATGTTAGCTGCTGAAACGACTGTATCAGCAATATCGTACATGTTCATCGGAACACTAAGTCATGCTATATCACTATATTATTTAAACTCGTTACCACCAAACTAGATCGACTTCTGATCGACACAGGAGTGGCCGACCACAGGTTACCACCACTGCCAAACATCGATTGATACACCTTCTGTATCTTCGTAACAGGTTTATCTAGGAAACATGGACTCCAGGAAATCCCCGGTTTAGAACGCGTATCATGTGGAACAAGCTCAGAGAGGCAAATCTGTTACTTCACATACCTGCAGTCAGTCCAAACTGTTAGATCGCCATAGACAAGCATCCTTGGTCTGGGCCATACCACGTGGCATGTCGCTATCATGAATAGAGTTCTGGGAAGAGGATTTCTTATACAACCAGAACGAACCTCGTTATCATAAATAGCGACCTGACGTGTATTGGATACAGAGATGACATCATCACACCATATGTCGACTCTTTGCTCAGTGAAAATGGACCAGGCATAAAATAGTGCAGCAAGACAGTGCCCATCAATATATGGCACTTATGGTCACGGACCACTTTCAGCAACACCAAATGTTTTGTTATGGCTATCCCAGGACCTTTCTCCCGTCGAGCACGTGTGGCACAAATTGTGTCGAGGCTGAGAAGAAAAGAAAAAATCGTCCTGAAAACCCAACCAGTCAGCACAAGCGTTGCAAGAAGAATGATCTAACGTCTCATTGTTTTGATGAGAAAGCGCTCTCATGCAGTGATGGCAACTCCAGGTGGACATACAGGGACGGTACTAAGATCAAGGCTTCCTTTTAACTCATGCAGTAATGGCAACTCCAGGTGGACATACAGGGACGGTACTAAGATCAAGGCTTCCTTTTAACTCATGCAGTAATGGCAACTCCAGGTGGACATACAGGGACGGTACTAAGATCAAGGCTTCCTTTTAACTCATGCAGTAATGGCAACTCCAGGTGGACATACAGGGACGGTACTAAGATCAAGGCTTCCTTTTTATCGTGAGGGTGCTACACGTACTTTAGCTGTTATCTTCATTCCGTTATACTTTCACAAAAACCAAAACGATCACGTTTCTGTTATCCAATATTCAACAAATGCTTTGCTCCAAGTTTAACTTCCTTTCATCCAGGAAATCAAGCTCAGTGACATGTATAGTGTTGACAAGTTATTTCACTATTAAACTCACTATTTCCGTGAGTAACATTTACCTGAGAAAACAGCAACAGTTAATAAATTGAATATATTCATGGTCAATACAATAAACAAACTAGAGTGCAATACGGAACTGGAAAACAAGAACAATCAAGGTGGAAAAAAGAATACTTTTATAGAGGAAATAATAAGTAAATAAAAACTTTACTAGAATGGAACTAACAAATAATAATCATAATGAGGATTAGCAGTTCAAAGAACGATGATGACAAATCCGTCAGAAAGGATCGAAAGGTAAATGATAATATGAAATCAATGCACACGTTAATCGCAAGTCCGGTGTTATTTCAGTGGCACTTTTTATTTTAGTGGACACAAATTTGATAGTTGAGTGATTCTGGCTTCATTGATACACTTGATCGTGTAACAATTGATATGTATACTTAGCCTCTTAGAGAATGTAAATATGCGTGCAACCGTGCTGTTTGATATACACACTGTATACTTAGCCTCTTAGAGAATGTAAATATGCGTGCAACCGTGCTGTTTGATATGCACAATGTATACTTAGCCTCTTAGAGAATGTAAATATGCGTGCAACCGTGCTGTTTAATATACACAATGTTCGTTACAGGTGCCAGACACCGAAGCTAAGAACTATTAAATTAAATAAAAGTCAGACAGAGTGAAAAAGTTAAGCTTTCTTCATGTGGAGCTTAACATATAAACTCCACGAATTAATACAAACGCTTTAACAATTACCTGAATCTTGCTGGGACAACCACCGTCATGAAGATCAAATGGAACCCAAACCGTGTGGAAAAGTTGTGTGAATTTACATGGTTTCGTACGGATTTGGAATTGGGTTAACAACATACTGTACTTCATCATCATCATCATCATCATCATCAAGTACAGTGCCCGCTGGCGTAGGTGATCATGTTTCTCCACAACTTTCGATCTCGACAGTTATTGATCATTTCTGTTGTTGACCTTCTGCCAAGACATTTTCATAAGCTGTCTGGTATCTTTTCTCTTTTGTTTTTTTCTATCTCTTCGCCCCTCAATTTTTTTCAGTTGTCACAATTTATTCCAGCTGTTGGGAGCCAGTAGTGGGGTGTGATAAACACTCCAAAGTATGGTGATAGTTTTACAAGGAAGGAACACAACACAATACTGATATTTCGGCCTGTGGCTTTCTTCAGAATACAGGGACAACGACAACAAACGGTGAAGCACAATTATCTGTAACTACATATCAGATAATCAAGTGGAGGGAGAGGTGGACAGAGAGAAGAAAGTAAGATGTTGAGATAAAAATGGAGAGATGGGTGTTCTACATGAGGGGAAGTAGGATGAACTTCGATATATATAAAATAGTAAGATTAGGAAATCAGGAAAAGCTCGAGACTAAAGAGTGGAACGTGAATAGTAAAAAGTGAAAAATGTATCTAAAAAATTATATGAAAATGACTTAGCCGGAACGACTGGTCTGTCCTCTGTGTGGGAATTCATCCAAATGACTATAGTACGTTCAGGGTATATTCGGAAAGCATCACATGACGGAAACAGGCGTGATTAAGATAGACAAAGGACATGAGTCGTAGGTTAACAACTGTGAAAAAAAGCAGTCAGCCAGAGTGCTGTGTAAACAATGGCCGATGGTCAGAGTAGCGGCCCAAAACAATAGCCCGGTGGGGCATGTCTGCGTGCAAACAAAGAACGGGAGGGAGGGAAAGAAGGAGATAAGTGGCCTCATAAATCTACAGGACAATACAGGTGGGTAACCAGACAAGAAGTTAAAGGGGACCAAAGAAAGGGTGAATCAAAAGACAAGGTAGTAAACTGGGAGATGAGTAAGAGAGATGGTCTGTACAGAATGGATGGGCTAGAAGTGGATGAATAGAGAGGTAGGTCAAAGAGGGGAGGGTGGAGGAAGAGGGAAGAAATATATACTAGAGGAAGAGATATGGAGAGGAAGAATAAGAAAACAGGTATAAGTAAAGTAGGTAGGGAGAAGGGCGGTGGGCTAGAAGTGGATAGATAGAGAATGAGTCTTTAAGAAGTAGAGTAATAGAGGGGTGGTGCGCAGTAAGTTAGTACATAGAGAAGTAGAGGAGTATCAGAGGAGGAGATATGGAGACGAAGCAGTGACAACAAGTGAATAGAGAGGGAAGGGGTAAGCTGGGAGTAGATCAGAGAAGTGGTGGTAGGACGTGGATCTATAGAAGTGGACGGAGAGATGGTACAGTCCAGGTAGAGAGGTAATATAGTGATAAGGAAGTGGTGGACATGGAGGTAGTCCGTAGAGAGATTTCTGGATGAAGAAGGCAAGATTAGGGGTGACTCACAGTCGATAGGGAAAGAAGGGATGGAATAGGAGTAAACGAACCGAGAAGTGAAATAGGAAGAAAATTACAGAGGTGGGAGGATGGAGTCGGAGTAATATTGCAATTATTTCCCTGTTCCCTATTCCAGCTGTTCCCTTTTTATTTCATGGCCAAAAAATGATGATTAGTTCTTCCTAATTTTGGAAATTACCTCTCTCTTTGCTTTGGCCTCTTTCAGAACGTTTTCATTACTCTTCTTAGCTGTCTATGATATTCTCAATATTCTTCTGTAAAACCACATTTGTACCGCCTCCAGTGATTTTCTTACTTTTGTCCTATTGTCCATGATTCACATCCATATGTTAAGACTGGTTCTACATAACATTTAAGAACCATTTTTCTTGTTTCTATTGTGAAAAATGGATTGCACAGTATCTTCCTCATTTTTTTAAAAGCTGCTTTTGTCTGAGCCATTCTGCATCTCACCTCTGTCGTACATCTACCATCTGATGTTAAATAACATACTGTTAGCGTCTAAAAATAATGTAAAAGTTATTTAAAGTTATTTTGAAATGAAATAACAAAATTTATTTGAGACTAACAAAAATATAATTGCTTGGAACTGTCTTAACTATTATTAATCAAATTGCTACAGTAAGCAACCAGTGAACCAATGCAATTTTAATCATCATATTCCAGAAATTGAATGGAACTATGATTAACTATTATATTCCCAGGCTAGTACCTCCTCGACACCAATCCCTGCCGAAAATAGCTTCGACTTTGCGAGTTTTTCTTCTATCTCTTGGGGAAAGTTCTCTCTTGCCCCTTCATTATCTATTCAACATTTATCACCTGCCCGATCGTTTTATCTTGCAGTATCTTGGTGATTGGGTGCACATTGGCTCGTCAATGACACCCACACATTATGATCGAGTCACCTACAGAGGAAGTCATTTCATGTTCTTCTTAGCATTCACCCATTACGTGGGCGAAGGTGCATTGTATTTTTGGCCTATCACATTCTTCTTCAGCGTAGTTGATTTCAGAAACGAGTGATTTTAGCCGTCATTTTTACCCAGTCTTTTTTATTTGTAACTGTCAACGATTTTTTCATTACGTTAGTGCACGGGGCATCCTGCTTTTCGCCGCTATCAAAGCGGGCTAGAAATCTGATCTCACCACCCAGAGATCAGATGAGGGTACAGTCACAAATAAACAACGGATTCGATGTGAAAAATTCCGACCGTCTATGGCAGGATTCAAAACCCGAACTTTCTTGTCCAGATCCCGACCACCCACTCTCGATCAGTCAGCCCCCAGAAGATCATCAAAGTCTGCGACAAAAACAATGGAGAAAAGAAAGGCTTAAACCTGAACTATGATAATATCAGCAACATAATGTTACAGCTCTTATACTACTTAGTGCTAAAGATACGACTAATTTGATGATATTTAAACATCTGTTACCGATGCACTTTAGTTAACTTTTTGGAGAGAAAACTGAAGCCGTTATTAGTGGCCATATATATATATATATATATTCTTAATATCGTAGCAATGTTTCTATAGTCTAACACTGTGTGTGAAGTAACACAGAAACATATGATTTGTACATTAAAAGAAGACAGTTATAGGGAAATTGTCTGCTGCAACGTACATTCATAATCAAATGCAACAGAAAAATATAGAAAACAAGATTTCCTCATCTAAATTATCAAGATTTAAATTAAGATCAAGATATGCACAATTCCAAACACACAAGCGTCACACAAATAATATGTATGAAGCACACAAAGAGGCAAGGCGAGAAACCTGATTTCATCGTCAAGACAAGCTTACCATTTTAAAAAAATAGCTTTTTGTTGCCCGGAAACGGAAAGATTTTACTGCATTGTCTTCATCGGGATTCTTAGAGATCATAAGAAATGATGGATCAGTTATCATTTGTAATAAATCTCTCTTCCAACTTCCTTCCTCTCTTCAACCTTCTCAACGCAGATGTTGGATTAAAAAAGAACGACTAGATAGAAAGTGTTAAAATGCTGTTAGAATGAATGGAAGCAACGACAAACGGTCTTGCTGTAAACCCTTCATTTAAACAATAATAAGGTTACAACCGATACACTCAACTGACCTGCATGGTAGCGCCACTGTAAAACACAGAAATCACAGGCCAGGCCAGTAGGCAGTGTAACATCCACGTTTACCATTCCGGTATCTGAGGGAACCTTGAAACGTGTACCCGAGCCGTCAGCTAAATACACAGGGTATTGGTCAAAGCAGGCCTGAGTTTCCTTCACTTTCGGGTTATTTGTTGGACAAATCTTGAATTCAAAATAGCCTGAAAGATTTTGAACGAAATTATAATAACTCATGGTTACATATGAACGATGGGAGCCGCGATAGCTCAGTGGTTAGTGAACTGGACTACAAAGGACAAGAGGATGGGTTCGATCCTAATCGACAGCTTCCGGGATAACCCAGCCTTAAATGTGTACCGGATTTTTTTTCTGGGAAAGTAAAGCGGCACGGGCGTAATACCGACCACATTACCCAAAAAAATCATGTGCTGAAGGTCTGTAAAAATCATGGTCACTAACATCATATTCCCTATACGCCATTTGGCGTGACGGGGCACTTTGCTTTATTTTTTTACTTACATATGAACGATAAAAAAACAAACGATATGTTTGCCAGAAATAAAAGATGTGTTGCTATCTGTGTGAGTTAAAAAATAAGTGTTAATGTTAGAAATAAATCTCAAACTTTAGTGAGATATACTACACCAATCAATGAGACTATATTATTAGCACATGAAACGATATCTTTTCCACAGTGGAGTGGAATTAGACAAGAAAGTTATCTCAATTGAGTCTTTCTCTTCCATGTATGTTCATTCTTTTTAATACATAGTTCCCTGTTAGTCTCTTGGACTTCTCTTCCTGTAGAATTATGCTGGCTTCTCTGTAATCCATTGTTTGTAACACAATGACGACTACCATCCTACGTATCTGTATTTATCTTTGTTTTGAAAGAAACTGTTCGGTATAGCAGTTATGTCCAAATAATATTTCACTGAGTTCTGTTATATTTAAAAAATAACAATTAAATTCTGAGTCTTATTCTGTCCATGGATAACTTTTAACTCATAACTTTTTTCACGAGGTTCTTTTCAAAGTCGCCTTGTGGTTCTAATTATAGTGTTAAAGAGCAGTAATATCGAGAGAGTTGTCTCACATGGGAAGAATGGGAGACGACAAAAACGAGAAATATCTTTCTTGAAGAATAGGAAAGATAATAGATAGAAATATGGAATGGGTGGGCATGAATTCAGAAAGGTCACGGGTAAAGCGTGAATTTCGAGGGTTGACCTGGCTACGCAGATGACCAATGCCTAATATATGAGGATGAAAACCTGCTACAACAGCATTTAACATCTCTAGATTAAAGCTGCACAAACTACAGTATGAAAATTAACACTGCAAAAACAGAGGCTATAAGAATAAGCAAATTAAGACATCCATTAAACATCGAGATCAAAGATAAAGAAATAAAATAAGTAGAGGAATTCAAGAATTGAGGCACAATGTTCACAGAAGATGGAAAACTAGACAGAGAAATTGACATGAGAATACAAAAAGCAAATGATGTCACATACCAGCTTTCACCATTGCTAAGACATCCAAACATTTCTTTGCCAGCTAAACAATAAATGATAAATAGCATGACAAACCTGAAACAAGTGCAACGTTTCAAATACTTGGGCACAATAATAACATCAGATGGGAGATGCATCATAGAAGAAAAAAATCAGAATAGCTTAGACCAAAATAGCATTTAAGAAAATGAAAAATATCTTATGCAACAAATCTATGTCAATAGAAGTGAGAAAGAGAGTTCATCGGTGCTATATAGAACCAATTCGGACCTATGGAAGCGAATCATAGACAGTAGACAAACAAATGAAAAGACGAAAAAAGGCAAATGGGATTTCTCAGAATAATGTTGAAATTTCCCTGGACAGCTCAAAAGACCAATGAAGAAATTCTCAAAGAGGCCAGTCCAAAAAGGGAGCTCCTAAAAAACATAAGAAAGAAACAATCAACATATTTCGGGCACATCATGAGAAGAGGAAAGTTGGAATACATGGTTACAACTGGCAAAATACAAGGAAAGAAAGATCGCGGACGACAAAGAGAGAAAATACTAGATAGCTTGGTGTCATGTCATGGAAAACAGTCAACAACAGAACTAATACGGTGTCATCATCATCATCAAGTACCAGGCCTGCTGACGTACGTGATCATGTCTCTCCATAACTTTCGATCTCGGCAGCTATTTCTCATTTCTGTTGTTGACCTGCCAAGCCCTTCTCTTAAGCTATCTGTTATTTTTTCTCTTTGCCTCCCTCTATCTCTTTATCCCTCAATTTTTCCAGTTGTTACAATATATTCCAGTTGTTCTCTTCTCATTACATGGCAAAAAAATGGTGATTGTTTCTTCCTAATATTGGAAATTAGCTATCTTTTTGCTTTGGCCTCTCTCAGAACATCTTCATTACTCTTCTTAGCTGTCAATGGTACTCTCAACATTCTTCTGTAAAACCACATTTCAACAGACTCCAGTGATTTTCTTGTCGGTGGTCCTATTGTCCATGATTCGCATCCACATGTTAATACTGGCTCTATGTAACATTTAAGAACTCTTTTTCTTCTTTGTATTGTCAAAAAATGGATTGCATAGTATCTTCCTCATTTTTTTTGGAAAGCTGTTTTTGCCTGAGCCATTCTGCATCTCACCTCTTCCGTCTGAGGTTAACAAAGTTCCTAAATATTTAAATTCATTTACCTGTTTTAATATTGTTCCACTTGTCTTTATTTTGCACTGAAGTGATGTCTTTTTCTTTTTTGTTACCATTACCTCTGTCTTTTTGCTATTAAGGCTGAGTCCTTTATTTTTGCGTTCTTTCACTATAATGTCCAACATTTCTTGTAACTCATTTTCACTCTTAACGATTAAGACTGTATCATCAGCATACCATAGATTATTTATATTATGACCTCCAATTGTTATTCCAAGCATGTCCCTTATGGATCTTAAAATAATCTCACTATAAGTATTAAACAAATCTGGTGACAGCACACAACCTTGTCTAACATCATCATGTGCCATACCGGTTGGCGTAGGCGATCATATCCCTCCACAATCTTCTAACTACAGTGCATCGTATCAATTCTGTTGTTAACTGTTTTCCATGCCATGACACCAAGCTATCTAGTATTTTCTCACTTTGTCGTCCACGATCTCTCTTTCCTTTTATTTTGCCAGTTGTAACCAAGTATTCCAACTTTCCTCTTCTCATGATGTGCCCGAAAAATGTTGATTGCTTCTTTCTGATGTTTTTTAAGATCTCCCTTTTTGTGTTGGCCTCTTTGAGAACTTCCTCATTGGTCTTTTTAGCTGTCCAGGGAACTTTCAACATCCTTCTGAGAAACCCATCTCTGTGGCCTCTAATCGTCTTTTCATTTGTTTGTCTACTGTCCATGATTCGCTTCCATAGGTCAGAAATGGTTCTATATTGCACCGATGAACTCTCTTTCTCATTTTTATTGACATAGATTTGTTGCATAAGATATTTTTCATTTTCTGAAATGCTATTTTGGCCGGAGCTATTCTGCTTTTTATTTAGGTGGTGCATTTCCCATCTGATGTTATTATTGTGTTATTATTGCCCACGTTTTTGAAACGTTGCACTTGTTTCAGATTGGTCTCGTTTATTTTTATGCTGTAAGATGGTAGTGATTGTTTCTTCGATATAACCATTACTTCTGTTTTCTTACTATTCAGACTGAGACCTTTTTTGTTGCTTTCTTTTACTATTAAGTCTATAATTTCTTGTAGTTCATTCTCTGTCTCTGCTATTAAGACTGTGTCATCTGCATATCGCAAATTATTTATGTTGTGACCGTTGACTTCAATTCCTTTTTTGTCTATTATTGATCTCATAATATATTCGCTGTAAAGTGAAAACAAATCCACCGACAGAACACAGCCTTGTCTGACTCCTTGCTTTATATATTGAAATTGTCCTGTTTGGTTGTTAATTCATATAGCTGCTGTTTGTTGCCAGTACATGTTTTTTTATGATTCGCAGATGCTTGCCATCAATGTTTAATTTCTCCAGTATATTGATTTTTTCCACATGCTTTACTTTGTCAAATGCTTTCGTGTAGTCTATAAAGCACAAATATAGATTTTTCTTTACCTCTATAGATCTTTTTATCAATGTTATTAAGATGTATATTGCATTTATTTGTGCCCTTTCCTTCCACAAATCCGCATTGTTCCTCACTTATTTCTGATTTTATTATACATCCTTGTCTAACACCCTGTTTTATTTGTTGAAACATTCCCAATTGGTTTCCAGTTCTTATGGCCGCTGTTTGTTGACAGTACATGTTCTTTATTATTCTTAGATCTTTGCTGTCTACGTTTATGCTTTCTAAAATTGTGATTATTTCTTGGTGCTTTACTTTGTCGAATGCCTTAGTGTAATCTATGAAACATAGGTATAGATCTGTTTTCACTTCAAGGCTCTTTCTACTAAAGATCTTATGATATCAATGGCATTGCTTATTCCTTTATCTCTAACAAAACCACACTGTTCATCGCTAATTTCTGCACTGATTTTGTTTCGCACTCTTCGCATGATGATTCTTAGTAATATCTCAGTCATATGACTCTAAGTCATATGACACAAGGCTTATTGTGCGATGATCATCGCATTTAATCGCACCCTATTTCTTTGGTAGGGCTATGAATATTGATTTGAGCATGAGTAGTATAGCAGGAAGGATCTGGTTAGTATTTAGGTGCTAAATTAACAAAGATATATAGTAGGTGCGCGGCGCACCTAATGTACACGAGAGACAAGGGGAGTTAACCATGACCGCTCGTGTCGGGATGTTGATCTCTAGTCCCGGTGACCCGGAAGTGACCTGTTTATGTCTGGTATAGGCTGACGTTGGAGTTCTTTATGTACTTGATCGATAGTGATAGGTTAGTAGATTATACAACAGCAATAAAAAACAATCAATATAAAACAGAAGACAAAGATATATTTTATTCTTTTATTATCTCAATAGGTGTATAACATACATTGTATATTATATAACATTACACAAATATTCAGTACAAGAAGTAAATATATAGTATATGGATAACATTTATTTATAGCTATGTAGTTGGTGTCGGCTTAGCTCTATGTCATAAATGAATCATAAGGGGTGAAACTGTTAGAGATTGCTGGGTAGTCTAAGCTGGTAGTGTAAAGAGTTAAATATCTAGAGGCGTAGTCGAGACGTTATCATCAGCTACCTTTCTTTTTATATAGAAATAGGAAAGAGCATTTCTTGTTTGACTGTAGGAAAATATATAATTATTTAAGACTTTGAAACCTACATTTTTCCCACCCTTGGCCTTTTGCGTGGCGAGAACCTCTAAAAACATATCTTTATCTAATTTGTTGTGTTGCTTGCTTAACCCCTTACAGCTGATTTTATCGTAATCCCCACTGCAATGGTACGTCTTACTACATAAACTAACAAGAGCTGTCCCTTCGTACTCTAATTTAAAAAGACCGGGCGTTCGTTTGGTGTATGCTTTAACACCCTTACAGTTTATACAGTCTGTCTTGCTAATATGGTCATCGCAAAACTCGACAGGAAACCAGTCTTTATATACGCTATTAAATTCAGCCCGCAGCCCTGACTTAACTATATCCTTCAACTTAGGTGCACTTAAAGCCAAGTATAAACTATCAGTATCTGTTTCACATAACTGAAAGTTAGACCTATCCACAAACTTATCTAAGAACTCGAAATAAAAATCTAACATACGAAGTTTTGCATATTGATAGACGAAGAAACCGATTTGTAGGGGTAAGTCCCAAACAGTTTTCTTTTTCTCCATCTCAATTTCAAAAAGGTCCACACCTATTTCAGTCATCTTTTTAAACCGGGAACTGTTTATCATTTTTGATATCTCATCCCCCTGAACATACGAGACAGCGCTATGATTAGCCTTATTGGTTAGAGTCTTCCCATAGGCTGAGTTTCCTAAGAGCTTCATCGTATCACTTGCTATAGATTGATTTTCGTCTAGATCACCAGCCCGCCTAGCGTCAGAAACCATTTCTCCAAACTTTTAAAAACAACTAGACGGTTGATATTCTATCATCTGATAAATTTTTGTTACCTCCAAGCCGTGGTCTAAATACCATTTTAACAGTGGTGTTGCCAACAAAATTTTTTCCCCGACATAACTACCGATTAGAGTGCGACGAGGGGTTGACAACAAGTTATGTTTGAGGGCATATTCACCCATAAACGGGCCAATATCAGCACGCGTGACATCAATATTTTTGAAAATTGGAGTCATCTCACTGAAATGGTCCTTCAGGCGGTCGGGGACGTGTAGATCACATTCCACTAAACCAAAACATGTCCCATCTGAAACAGAAGTCAGAATCTGTTTATCACTAAGAGGGAGCCCTTCTTTAGAGTAAGAGGGTCTAGCTCGAGGGAGGGCTTTAGAAAGGAAAGCCCTAATGCTTTGGTCAGACTTTTTCAGAGCCTGCCACTCACATTCCCACATAACTTCTACTGGGACTTTGACCTTATCGGTTAGGTAGGTGTGTATCTCACATGTTTTTTCAAACAGCTCGAACAAGGGCTTATTATTAACAGGGTTTCTAGCTTTATCTTTGGTGAGGGGACAGTCTTTGTGACCATGGTACAGACAACCATGAAAATTATAGACTCTTCTATTGGATTTATCCCACCCATCCACAGGGATATTTCTAGCACCAAGCCGAAACTCCCTCCCATTAAACTGAGTTTGCAACGTCACCCCTTTTTGGTGGGCGACCCACGTTAACCACTCTCTACTTTGTTGGACATAATAGTTATTTTTTTCGACCCTAAACCCAGTCTCCATTCTTCTAATAATTGGGTAATCTGTTGGCATTGGGTTCATCAGAGCCCAAAGATACAACGCATTGGCATCGTAACCTTGGATGGATTGGACCAGCTTTCCTCCCCTAATAAGCGTTTTGCCTACCTCATGATACCTATGGAAAATTATAGAGGGACCCCCAACGATATTATCTCTAATCATTGTGTGTAGACTAGCCTGTTTACTCGAACATAAACTAAACATTACACCCCTATCAACGGTCTTAAAAAGATACTTTAAACAAACACCCGGAACCGAAATGGCGTCTTTAAAACAGTCCACACTCCGCTCCCCATAAAAACGAACCTGCTGCTCCATGGCTTCTAAGAATGGGACTACATCTTTGTTATTATACCAAATCAAAAAGTCCATAAGGGTCGTCATCTTATTGTCCTTCCAGACCTTTTTACACAGAGCATATTCCTCCTTGGAAATGTTGGCATTTTTTAATGACGAATAAAACGTTTCGTGTGGGGGTAACTCCGTCTCATTCAACTTGTCTAAATCCGTTATGTACTCGTAACAGAAAACACCCTTTGTCTCCTCTACTTTATAAGCTGCCAAGTACTTGCTGTAACTGAAACCTGGCGCTAGATAGTTTACTATATCTAAGAATTTTAGATTCTGTGTTGCAATACACATAAAGTTATTGTTTCTTTTAACTATAAACTTGAACGGTTTTGCTACTTTGTAGTCGCCTTCCATTTGATCTTCCTCTTCGTCATTAACAGCGGCTTCTTCTTCTTCTTCCATACTATCACCTTCTTCGTCCACTTGTGGAGTGGAATCCATGAAGTGCTTTATTAAATAAGGTTTAATGACGTTGATGTCATATTTCCCCGAGTTAAACCCTATCACCGGAAGCTCTTTTAATATTCATCAAACTTAGCTATTAGCTTGTGTTTGTTCAGTTCATGGAGTTGAGTAAAAATACTGGCAAACCGAGATCGCAATAACGAGTATGCCTTATCAGCGACACTAGTGAGATAATCAACCATCTGACTAACTAAAATTTGTGGGTCACCCTTGGTTATGAAGCATTTTGGGGCCTCCCACCCTGGGACATTTGACGCTATAGAGCAGGAAAGGGGTACGTGTTTAGCTACAAAGGTAGTCGAGTGCGTCTCTTTGGGAACATTCCTACTATCAAAGTAACATTCATAATCGAATGTCGCCCTGAATGGGTAAATAAAACACTCTGGAGTACTGATCCCTTCAGCGCTGATCGCGTCCCATACACTTTCAGGTGAAGAATAAACACCACCTTTATATGTCTCTACAGCCATATCCCCAGTGCACGTTTTTTCATGCTTATCCATACGCCAAAACTCTTTCCACAATTTCCCACATATTCCACAAGAAAAGCTTTTACTAGCCCTGGAAAGATCGTTTATATAAAAGAAGTGATTTTTGTAAAGTAAAAGACGGAGAGTTTCACTATAACTACTGCCACTTCTCAGGACAATACGCAAGGCTTGTTCAGAATCAAACTCAAAAATATCTATGTTTATTGAAAAACAATTTTCTAAGAGAGGCATTTCGGCAATAGTTACACCGTGAAAGCTACTTAACATTATAGACGGGTTAAACTGTTTGAAAAGTAGTCTTGAAGCCTTCCTAACATCAGTATTTGAAGTGCCTCGATGGATAGCTAGACAACGGAAGAAGCAGAGATTATCATTGTAAACTTTAGAATTAGAATCGGTTTGAAGGATATTAATGCCGTAGTTGGATGTAATGTAGGGTGGGATATCTAGCAGATACCCTATAGGATAATCTTGAAGTTTATAAATATAAACACTCGTACTGACTAATGATTCTAAGGTATATTTGGTTGTCTCCCTATTTTTGTCTGCATACCCTAATATATCACTTTGATTTAATCTATCTACAAACGTTTCAAAGTCATGGCTGTTGTTAACTAACAATGGTTTGTCTAACCCTGTCGCGTTATTTGAGCTTGCGTGAAATTAACGCAGCCCCTGTGTCTCTCTATGTCTTAAGACTAGATGATGACTATAATTCACCTTGAAACGCTTTTTCTGGGCTAGAAAAATTGGGTTTACAAGGGTTTTCCAATCTATTGGAGTATCAGGCTGATGAAATATAGTGTACGTGTCCATGTATTTGGTCCTACGTTCATGTGTTCTAATAGCTAACCAGTTGTTCTTATATACCTTCCTAATATCTTGGGGTAACTTATTTAAAGAGTCGGCTTCATTAATAAGTCTTGGTCTCTTTGAGGATTCTTGAATCGAACTCTTTACTGTCCGCTTGCGTGAGGTTGTCGATACCAGTGGGCCCGCTGGTGATGCAGGAACTACTGATACAAGAGATGCAGAATGCTCTGTCTTAATATGTTTGGCAAGATTGTCTGCTCTATTATAAACTCGTTCACAAACAGCACATTTGTATTCCTGACGCACATGTACACTAGCAACGTGTCGTTTTACGATCCGGCTCCGGGTGAAAGTTTTGGAGCAGAGATGACAAGTGTTAGACATCTGTAGAAAAGAAATTGAAACATTACAACTAAAGAGTAAAGAACAGTAAACATTACAAGAAAAGTAAACAAGAAAAGTAATCAACAAGATACACAAGCTATCGCAAATAGGTTACTAAAATAACACGTGGATACTAAACAACCAACTTATCGATGAGGTCAAAGTCCCAGTAGAAGTTATGTGGGAATGTGAGTGGCAGGCTCTGAAAAAGTCTGACCAAAGCATTAGGGCTTTCCTTTCTAAAGCCCTCCCTCGAGCTAGACCCTCTTACTCTAAAGAAGGGCTCCCTCTTAGTGATAAACAGATTCTGACTTCTGTTTCAGATGGGACATGTTTTGGTTTAGTGGAATGTGATCTACACGTCCCCGACCGCCTGAAGGACCATTTCAGAGAGATGACTCCAATTTTCAAAAATATTGATGTCACGCGTGCTGATATTGGCCCGTTTATGGGTGAATATGCCCTCAAACATAACTTGTTGTCAACCCCTCGTCGCACTCTAATCGGTAGTTATGTCGGGGAAAAAATTTTGTTGGCAACACCACTGTTAAAATGGTATTTAGACCACGGCTTGGAGGTAACAAAAATTTATCAGGTGATAGAATATCAACCGTCTAGTTGTTTTTAAAAGTTTGGAGAAATGGTTTCTGACGCTAGGCGGGCTGGTGATCTAGACGAAAATCAATCTATAGTAAGTGATACGATGAAGCTCTTAGGAAACTCAGCCTATGGGAAGACTCTAACCAATAAGGCTAATCATAGCGCTGTCTCGTATGTTCAGGGGGATGAGATATCAAAAATGATAAATAGTTCCCGGTTTAAAAAGATGACTGAAATAGGTGTGGACCTTTTTGAAATTGAGATGGAGAAAAAGAAAACTGTTTGGGACTTACCCCTACAAATCGGTTTCTTCGTCTATCAATATGCAAAACTTCGTATGTTAGATTTTTATTTCGAGTTCTTAGATAAGTTTGTGGATAGGTCTAACTTTCAGTTATGTGAAACAGATACTGATAGTTTATACTTGGCTTTAAGTGCACCTAAGTTGGAGGATATAGTTAAGTCAGGGCTGCGGGCTGAATTTAATAGCGTATATAAAGACTGGTTTCCTGTCGAGTTTTGCGATGACCATATTAGCAAGACAGACTGTATAAACTGTAAGGGTGTTAAAGCATACACCAAACGAACGCCCGGTCTTTTTAAATTAGAGTACGAAGGGACAGCTCTTGTTAGTTTATGTAGTAAGACGTACCATTGCAGTGGGGATTACGATAAAATCAGCTGTAAGGGGTTAAGCAAGCAACACAACAAATTAGATAAAGATATGTTTTTAGAGGTTCTCGCCACGCAAAAGGCCAAGGGTGGGAAAAATGTAGGTTTCAAAGTCTTAAATAATTATATATTTTCCTACAGTCAAACAAGAAATGCTCTTTCCTATTTCTATATAAAAAGAAAGGTAGCTGATGATAACGTCTCGACTACGCCTCTAGATATTTAACTCTTTACACTACCAGCTTAGACTACCCAGCAATCTCTAACAGTTTCACCCCTTATGATTCATTTATGACATAGAGCTAAGCCGACACCAACTACATAGCTATAAATAAATGTTATCCATATACTATATATTTACTTCTTGTACTGAATATTTGTGTAATGTTATATAATATACAATGTATGTTATACACCTATTGAGATAATAAAAGAATAAAATATATCTTTGTCTTCTGTTTTATATTGATTGTTTTTTATTGCTGTTGTATAATCTACTAACCTATCACTATCGATCAAGTACATAAAGAACTCCAACGTCAGCCTATACCAGACATAAACAGGTCACTTCCGGGTCACCGGGACTAGAGATCAACATCCCGACACGAGCGGTCATGGTTAACTCCCCTTGTCTCTCGTGTACATTAGGTGCGCCGCGCACCTACTATATATCTTTGTTAATTTAGCACCTAAATACTAACCAGATCCTTCCTGCTATACTACTAGCATGTCGTCTGGTATATATCCGCTGCTGTAGATATCATTCAACGTTTTTGTTATTATTTCTATTCCAAAATCACCCATAGCTTCAATCTCTTCTTTAGTTATATTATCTGGTCCATGGGCTTTGCCTGCTTTCATATTGCGCAAGGCGTCTTCCACTTCTTCTCTGAGTATTTCTGGTCCTTGTCCGTTATCCTTGATATTTACTTCCGTTCGTTCATCATTATAAAGATCTTTAATGTATTCTGTCCATCGTTCCCTTATGTTTTCTTGATCAATCAACAGTTCTCCTTCCTTTGATCTTAGACATCCAGTTTTTGATTGCGCTTTCTTCCTGTTAATTCCTCAATTTGTTTGTATATAGCTTTAGCATCTCCTTTTTGTTGCATTTCAATCTCTTTGCATATCTCTTTTAGCCATGCTTCTTTTGCTCCATTGCATTTTACTACAATTTCTTTATTTAATCTCTTATACTCATCTTTATTTTCTTTATTTCTTCTTCTTGTATCCATTAGCTGCAAAATGTCATCTGCCATCCATTTCTTTCTTGAATTGGTCCTCACTGGTGGTATGAACTCTTTTGATGTTTGTTGCATTGATTCTTTTAGCATTTCCCGTGTTCATCAATGCTTTGTATCTTCTTTATTGCATTGTACCGGTTCTGAATTGTGATTTTATATTTGTCTTGCAGCTTCCTGTCTGATTTGAATAAATCTAAATTTAACTTGATGTTAACTGAGGCTCGTTTTGCTGTTTATAATTTTACTCTAATCTTTCCCAGAACTGGTACATGGTCACTATTTCAATCTGCCCCTGGTCTAGTTTTCACACACACCAGACTGTTTCTAAATCTATTGCTTATCACAATATAATCAATTTGATTACGTGAGTTCTCTCCTGGGCTTTTCCATGTCCACAGACGTCTTGGATGTTGCTTAAACCAGGTGTCTCCTATCATCATGTTGTGTGTTCTTGCCCAGTCAATAAGTTTGTCACCTCTTTCATTCCTTTCGCCTAAGCCATAATGACCAACTACTTCCTCAACTCTTTCCTTTCCTACTTTAGCGTTAAAATCCCTTAGAACTATGGTGTTTTCATGTGGTTTGCATTTATGAATTGCCTCATTTAACTCGTTGTAAAATTTATCAATTGTTTCCTCTAGACTCTAGACTGTCTGCTGTTGGTGCATAAACTTGTATAAGATTTATGTCTATTGGCTTTCCATTCAATTTCACTAAAAGGAATCTGTCAGATATTGGGTAAAAACCTTTCACTGTTCTTGCTCTTTCTGCATCCAAGATGATACCTACTCCTCTTTGGTGTTCAGTACCTCCAGAATAGATTATTTTATGTTTATCAGAACCTATCTCCCCTGATCCGGTGTATCTCATTTCGCAAAGTCCCAGTAAATGTAAACCCATTCTTTTCGAAACATGATCAAAAAGGATGAGACACACAGCTCACGGTGTGCACAGAGCACTTAACTCAGTAGCTCCTGCAACAAGCAGTAATTCGGATGATTCCACTGGCACCGGCGGTTGAGCAATTATGGATTTTAATTCGTTTGCAGTGATACCGAGGCCTTCCATAACCAAGAACCAAGAACCATGCTTTTCACTTCTTGTATGATGTTTTCTAGTTTACCCTTCTGCATGAGTGTTCTCACATTCCAAGTACCTATCTTTAGAGTTTGTTTTATCTTTATTTTGCTTACGGTAGCTTGGTGACGATCGGATATCACCTGTAGCACATGATGTCCCCTACCGAACGAGGGCTTTACATAGGAATCCCCCTGAACGTTGTTGTTATTTCTATTGTTGTGATACGGTGTAATGTAGATAGAAGATTGTGGAAGGACATTATCGTCTACAATAACCGGTATGGCACTCGATGATGATAAAAATGTAATTTCAGACTGTGTCATATGGGGTTTCTCTCTCTGCGATCAAGATTCAATCAGAGTAGGATTCCAGACTCTCTCATGAAGGCAGCTGTCTGTTTAAGCGAATCGATTGCCCCATATAGTTTCTCTTCCAGGGAGGTGGGTGTGGATCACATTGCTCTTCTCAGGTCTGTGTACTGGGGGCAATCCTGTAGAACATGTTTTGTAGTCATATTGTCCAGTGTTCAGTGGCATAGGCTGGTTGTACCTATTTTGAATTTGGTGAACATGTGATTTCTCATTCTATTGTAGGCGAAATATGATGACTTGCTCTCTCCTTGATAGTTGGTGGTATCCGTCACTCTCGTTATGCTTTGGGTATTCTCGTTTCCATTTTTCATGGAACTGACCCTTGAGGATGGATTTGGCTTCATCATAACTGAGCGGATGGTTCTCTTGTGGTAATCTCCCTCCCTCTTTAGTTAATTTATCTGCGCGCTCGTTCCCGTGTATATTACAGTGCGATTGTATCCACTGAATGACTACTCTCTGGAAGTTATTGCATAGTTGGTCCAAGGCTGTTCTCAAGCCATCTAGTTCATTGTTATTGGGTTTTTTTTGTAGAGCTGATAGTACTGATAGTGCATCAGTTAGAATCACCAATTTATTGTGCATGCTATTTTTGTGTTGAGTAGCCAGTGTTGCAGCATCTCTGATGGCCTCAGTTTCTGCTTTAAAGTTGTTTGAGAATTTTCCAGTAGCTGTTGACTTGGTGATCTCGTCCTGATTATTCAGCGTCAAGAACACACCACCCCTTCCATTTCTGGTGGCATTTGTAGCAGAGCCATCTGTGTACATGTGGAACCAAGAGTCCTGTAGGTAGGTATCGTGTATGTGTTTTTCTGCTACGTGTTTTCTTTCTGTGTCTGATTGGGTGCCTTTTTTCATGATTCCTGTTATATTTTCCTTAAGTTCTGACATTTTGTGCTTTCCATTAGGAGACATATCAGATTGGTCCAAGGGTTCCGATAATGTTTGGGAAAGTACTGGGTCTCCAGTAGTTAGTTCATTGGCAATTGCAGCGAAATTGCTCCTCTTAAGTCGTACAATTCCGGAACCAGATATTCTTTGGTGCATGGGGTGGCTAAGGAGCCTTCTATATTTCTCCGCTTGTTGCAATACTATAGTGACCCGTCTGTCATCTAAGGGTTGTAAACCTGTTACTGTTTCTAGAGTCTTGATAGGTGTAGATTTTGTAGCACCAGTGATGATACGGGCAGCTTGGTTCTGTGTTCTGTTAATTTTGCTAATGTGTGATTTGGAAGCCAAAATAATAATACTCTAAGAATAGGTCTAGGAATACTCTAGAACTGGTCTGACTCTTCCTACGTATAGTCTTTTCAAAATATTGCTGTCTGCCCCCCAGTCCGTTCCTGCCAATTTCTTCATAATATTTGTTCGTGTTCTAGCTTTTTTCCTTGCTGTCTATCTGATTTTTCCAAGTCATTCTGCGATTCATGGTGACGCCACGATATGTTGGGTTTTGGTCAATAGGGAGTGTATGGTCTTTTATCTTCAAGTTTGCTGAAAGTGTGTTTCTTGATAGGGTGAAAATTGTATATGTAGTTTTTTTTTTCGTTGATTAGTAAGAACTAGGTGTTTGTCCATTTTTCAAGTTCACCTAGGATATCTTGCATCCTGGGTCCAACCACCAACATACTTTCCTCACAAGCCCATAACGCCAGAACCCTCTCGCCAGACCCTTATCAAAAGCCTTCTCCATGTCGACCCACACTGCCAGTGTGTGTTTCTTTTCTTGTAGAGCATCCTCTATTTCCTATGCACTTTAGGTGGCCAGGTCTTCAGTTGATCTGTGCTGACGGAAGCCATTTTGTTGTGGTACGATTTGTTCTTTTGTCTCCAAATGCCACATAATTCTTCTGTTAACCAGCCTTTCCGTGAGTTTACTCAGGCAGCTCAGTAGGCTAATTGGTCTATAGCTACTCGGGTCTAGTGGATCTTTTCCACAGTTGAGGATGGGCACCATAATAGCTTCTTTCCAGATTACCGGCACATGACCTCTCTTCCAGCTAGCATTTATTAACCTTAGAAGCTGGCTCTTGGCTTCTGTTCCAGATTTAGGAGCATTTCGTTGTAGACTCCATCTTTACCAGGGGAACTTTTGAGCTTCAATCCTTTGAGGGCAACATCTAATTCAGCTGGGGTAAAGATTGTAAGTAGTAAGGCGCAGTGTTTTTGCAAGCCAAATGCGAAAGAACATGCACCAAAGACAATGGATTTTGCACTGAAACCGCACCGTGCAAAATCTTTTTGGCACCAAATCCGTGCAAAAGTCCGATAATCGGCTTATCTCGGTGGTTGGGTCGTGGCGTGCGGTGGGGCGTGACGGCTCGGTGGTCGTGGCGTGCGGTGGTGCGTGACGGCTCGGTGGTCGGGTCGTGTCGTGGCGTGGGGATTATCTCGGCGTGGGGAAACGTGCACTACAATGCTGACGTGTTATTAGAGCGGTTCTAAAACTTGGGGAAAGGGGCTATTCATTTTTTTAAGCCTCGGAATTTCAAATATATAAAAATAGTTTAACCTGTCCCGTGTTGATAGTCGTCAAATGGGGTGTGTTATTAGTATCGCTACCAACATCATCATGTGTCGTGTAGTAAGGTGTGCTAATATTAAATAGTGACTCTCTCTCTCTTTCACATTCATGGTAAAGTAAAACAAAATTCGTTCTAAATTTCACAGTTTTATTAATAATACAACAAATATATTTATTAATACAACACATATTTGAAAATATATTACTGTCCGGTTGTTGACAATTTTAATCGTCTGGGTTTCCTCCCTCCTGTTTTGGTGGTACTGTTTGTTTGTGTTAAATGTCTATCAAACACAGGTGCATAGGAAGTTTCATTAGCCTTCAAAACACAACCGCCCTCCATTTTGACAAAACCTTGATCAAAGCTGGAATAGATAATTGGTGACTCTGCTGAAACACCCAGGGCATCCATATTGGCTGCAAGATCTGTCGTCTGATTAACAAGAGTGAGGTTCCCTTGGTTAACAAAAGGGGGCGTGTAGTCGATGAGATTCGGATTAACAAGAGATGGAATGTAGTTCTGGTGGTTAACAAGAGATGGCGTGTAGTTCTGGTGATTAACAACAGGCGGCGTGTAGTTGATCTGGTTAACGAGATGTGGCGTGTAGTTGAGGTTAGCATAAGCGGCTAAAATTTCCTCTCGCATCTCAATTAACGTGATAAATTCTTCTCTCGATAGTGTTATCCCAGTTCTGGTAGGAAACTTCAAAAAACTATCACCGCTATATGTCCTTACATTTATCAATGGTCTGTTACGAAAAACACAAACCGAGACTGCCTTAACGCCATCTTTAGACAATAGAACTACAGTCTCATTTCCACGTGACATAAATATGCGCTGATAACTGACATCAAACGAAGTTGGCGTATTCAAGCTGCACGACTCCATATTCAAAGAAAACAAATACAAGCCACCTGGTAACAGACGCTGGTTATCTATGTGTGTGTGTGTGTGTGTACACTAATCGACTGGGGTTTTTATACCCGTTACGTTTATCGGGTCGAGGACCGTTTTTTTATAGTAGTAACGCAATACGTTATCAGGCGTGGTAATACGTTATGTTGCGACATGTTCAGTGACCCCTGGAACTGAACCAATAGGGTGATGTGTGGGAAATCCCCAGCTGACCTGGCCGATGATGCGTGTAACAATTCGGTCTCAGATAATGCGGCTTGAGAATAGGAAATCCCTGTAGTGTTTATATAGGATGTGGCTTTAAAATAGGTGTTAGTTGAAGAGGGGAAACCTCGTGCGCTGACCTAAAATCACTCGTTGTCATTTTTTCAGTGGCGTAATTACTAAAGTTGGTAGCACTTGTGAGGATGGATCCCCGATGGAATCATCCCTTCACAGCTCTGATAGCCGGTCCTGCAGGATGTGGGAAAACGGTATTTGTGCAAAAGTTTATACAGAACCTTCACGAGCTAGCAGTCCCCGTACCTGAGGAAGTTATATGGTGTTATGCGGAATGGCAACCAATATACGAGACTATGGGGTTAGTGAGATTTATCGAGGGTCACCCAGAAGTCGATAAATTGGTAAGGTTGTAAGAAGAGAAGACTGATCGTCATCGATGACATGATGTCTGAGACGGACGAGCGGGTAACAAAATTATTCACCAAAGGTAGTCATCACAGAGATATTAGTGTGATGTACATTGTTCAAAATCTATTCGGAAAAAATAAAGAACATCGAACCATAAGTCTCAATACGCACTATTTAGTCCTTCTCAAGAACCCGAGAGAAGGGAGTAAAATTATCAATCTGGCTAAACAAATGTACCCAGCACAGGTGGGGTACCTCCAAGATAGTTTTAAGGACGCGACAGCGTCTCCTCACGGTTATTTGCTGATCGATCTTCGTCAGGACACACCTGATAATCTTAGGTTGAGAACAAAAATATTCCCGGGGGAGAGACAAATCGTCTACGTGCCAAAATAGAGAATCATGTGTGATGAATCACTTAGACGGCACAGTGAAATGTTGAAATGTATGCGCGCCGCCTCGCCGAGCGGTTTAAGAGCCATATTAAAAACAGCCTCTCCCAAACTCATTAACTTTTTGTGCGAGTGTTGTCATAACATATTAAAAGGTAATGTTAGACTCACTCAGCGACAGAAGTGCGAGCTACGTCGACACAAGAAGAAGTTGAGACTTCTCACTAAAAAGAAACCGACTCTTAAGCGGCGGAAAGAGATTCTACAAACCGGTGGGTTCATATGTGCTTTGCTCCATCCTATATTAAGTATTCTCGGTGGAGTACTAGGTGCGTAACAATGGCAAAAACAATGATTTTGATGGATCCTCGATTCCTCGAAGGTCTTAAACAGACTACAAGCACGTATACCCCACCGAGGCGATTGGTGACAACTTGAGAGATTTAGATGATGAAATGAAACGTATCCTATTCCGCGATGATTTAGTACCCGCTGATAAGGCCAGAGTGTACCAACGTGCCCTGCATCAATATTTAACTAGATTGGAGCAGTATAAACGACGCTCCATGGGTTCAGTCGATCTCATTCAACACAACACGTCAACAGAAAAAAACACCTTCCCCACGACCACCATCAATCGAGGTATCACCAGAGCAGACAAAGACACCACCACCAGCGAAAACCCCAAAGCTAGGTAATGAAACCACTCCGCCCGTAACCACGTATAAACTGAGGCCTAAAAAAAGAAAGAGCGGAATCCCAACACCAAAATGGGAACGGTAGAGAAAATATTGAGACGTCATTACTTTGACCCTAGTCGACCAGGGGCGTATAGTGGTGCAACGGCTCTGCAGCGTAACACCAAACTGGGACTCGCAAAGATCAAACAATGGTTGAGAAATCAGGATACCTATACCCTTCATAAACCAATTCGTCGCAGATTTGAAAGGCGTCCCATTATAACGAGTGGCCCCCAGCAGCAATATCAGGCAGACCTAATTGATTTGAGACATTTGAAAAACCACAACGATGGGTATTCCTATTTGGTTTCTTGCGTGGACGTTTTCAGTAAATTCGCGTGGACTGTACCGATACGAACCAAAACGGGGAAATCCTTAGTGGAAGCCGTCGGTAAGATATTTCTCGATGGGAAACCCGCGAGTTTTCAAACGGATAAGGAGTCAGAGTTTCTGAACAGAACATTTCCGAAATTTCTCGCTGACAACAACGTTCACTTTTTCACTGCACAGAACGAAGATATTAAGGCCGCCGTGGTGGAACGCTTTAATATGACTCTGAAACAACGGATGTGGCGATATTTCACGAAATGCAATAAACTGTCTTATATCCGAGTCCTACCCGCCCTACTTCGAAGTTATAACTATTCGTATCACAGAAGTATGAAAATGGCACCGGTCGACGTCAACGCAGAAAATCAAGAACAGGTATGGAACACGTTGTATAATAGCAAACGCAACTTCAAATTTGAAAGACCCCTGTATAAGCCCGGTGATCGAGTTAGACTGGTCCTGGGCAGAGCCAATTTTAAAAAGGGTTATGCCCCGGCTTGGACGGAGGAACTGTTTTCCATAAGTCGAGTAAATAAAACAAACCCCGTTACATATGTGTTGAAAGACGATAAGGGCGATGAGATAGAAGGGTCATTCTATACACCAGAAATTCAAAAAGTTGGAGACAAGCAAAGAGTACAGAATCGAGAGTATCATAACCAAGCGTCGCACATCATTTGGGCGAAAAGAGAGTTTAGTCAAATGGTTTGGGTACGATTCCTCATTTAACAGTTGGATACCGTCCAAGGACATTGTCAGATACAAAAACTAGAGATGAGAGAAGAAGAAGAAGAAGAAGAAGTGGTAACTTTTGGAGAGCCCGATTTGCGAGCCGTAAACTCGGGAGTGAGGAGAGAGACCGAATCACGCTGGGGGTCGGTGTTTGGGAAACTATCCCTCTACTTAGAACTTGGCTTTATTTGTCAAGTGGTAGTTATATATACAGTTGTAGCGGTCTCGCTGTTCAATCTGACCACCGAAAAGCCAGACGCAAAGGAGGGAAAACTGTGGATAGCCCTACTGAGCAGCTGTTTGGGTTACATGCTACCGAATCCAAACTTGGAGAGGCGACGGTGAAACGAGTAAAATGAGTTTTTAATGTCACCCTACCCAGCAATGCATCTGTGGAACTTTTTAAGGATAATAACCCATGCCACTTTTTCGTTAAACTCCCTCAAACCATTGACATTTCGACGCAGTATGAGCACGCACTGGTGGAGATACAGTTTCCGCTAAATTATTTCAATGTAATAGAGGGGGATGTCTGGATTCGGTACGAATTTCTCGCTAACGACGATATTTGCGACGCTAGATTTCATTTCATCGTGAGCCTGGAGCCTGGGTTATACAAGAAACCCGATGCGTTCATCGGCGCGTTGAATGCGTCGATCATAAAAGCGGAGGATGAGTCGAACGGGGATGTGAAAGCGAAAAGAATGAGATTCATTTACGCAAAAGAGGTGAATAAAGCCATCTTGAAACTTTACGAAAAAGGTGACAGTGTTACCATAAGCGACACTTTGAAAAACATGTTAGTCTTCCCAACGACCTCTATATCAGACACGACTCCCGATATCTACAGCGTGGGCGCAATGGACTTGGAAAGTGTTGCGAAGAATGTCTACTGCCATCTCGTTTCCCCCAGACTGTCGGGGATGTGATAGTGCCTCTCCTCAGGAGCGTGCCTGTTATCGATAGAAATCACACCGCGGTGTTTCAGATCTACGATAAGCCTCACTACCTATCCCTAAGTAAATTTTCCTTCGATACCGTGGAAATCCTTTTAGCCAACGAGCACGGAAAACCCATTCCATTCACCAGCGGGACGTCGGTGCCAACGGTACACTTTCGAGTGAAGAAACATCTCGAGCTGGTATAATGGTGAGACACACCCCCTTCATAGAGATGTTGAGTTATACGAAGACTTTTACTGTTGTCAGGCGGGTGATGGAATGCCCGTTTTTATAGGAGGTCGAAGTCAGAGCGGTCGAGGAATCGGTCGTTTCTTTGGTGGAATCGGGAGGGCTATTTTACCCTGGTTAAAAACCGGCGGTAAGGCCTTACTCCGAGAAGGATTGGGGACCGGTCTGCAGGTCGCACAGGACGCATTAGCTGGGGAAAATGTCGGTGAAGCTTTCAAAGAACGAGCTAAGGAGGCCGGTCAGAGGTTGATACACGGGGCCATAGACAAGCTGAGTGTTAACAACCAATCAGGAAGTGGTTTACGACAAAGCAGAAAGCGAGTTATGAAGTTACCTCCACCAGGAGAACCCGTTACGAAGAGGATAAAACCGACAGCTAGACAGTTCCCCCTTCATTCGGTGCACAACAGCAAGAAGACGAGGATAGCAAAGGATATTTTCGATTAATAATGTCCCTTATTCACCCCAAATCGTGTGAATATCTTCACTCTGGTCTGGATCTATTTAGCGTTCCACCCACACAGACATCTCTGGACTCTAACCAGTTTATTGAAATTCGTCCGATCGCAGCCTTGTCGCATAGCGCACCGATAGAGTTTTTCATTTCTGGAAACAGCGAGGAGTATCTAGATCTTTTTAACACGTTTTTGCATCTGCGGGTCAAGATCACCCTCCCCAATGGGGATAGTGTACCACCGGATGCTGAGGTAGGACCAGTCAACAATTATCTTCACAGTCTATTTTCACAAGTCGACGAATCGCTAAACGACACGTTGGTTACACCGTCGGAGAATACCTATCCTTTTAGAGTAGTGTTTGAGGCCACGCTAAACTACGGGGAGGATGCGAAAACGGGATACTTGACGGCCGCTCTGTTCTACAAAGACACAGCTGGCCACCATGACGATTTGAAAGAAAATGAGGGTTTTAAAACACGGCGCGATTTGACTTCGCGTAGTAAAGAGGTTGAAATGATGGGTCGAAACGACCACTCTGATGACTTTATGCAGGATCGTTACATGTTAAACAGAGTCGATGTAAAGATCAAACTCACGCCTTCTAAGGATGTGTTCAGCCTCGTGGCTCACGATAGCTCTGTGGGTTATAAGAGTTTATCACCTACGCCGCGCTCGTGGTCAGGAAAGCTAAGCTAAACCCCGCGATTTCTCTGGCCCACGAAAAGGCTCTTTTAAATGGGAATGCACGGTACCCGATCAAGAGGGTTACCATCAAGACATTTTCTATCGCTAGCGGGATGTTCTCCCACAGTCAAGACAATTTATTTTTGTCTCAAACACCGACCCGTATAGTGATAGGTCTGATTACGGCCAGTGCGTTTAATGGTGTATATACAGCTAACCCGTTCATTTTTCAACACTTTGGTCTGATTTATATGAACCTGACGGTCGACGGGAAATGTATCTCTGGAAAGCCTCTAACTATGGACTTTGAACGAAATCAATACGCGAGAGCTTTTTTCGATACAAATCTGGCCATGGGTCTGATTGGTAAAGACGCTGGGAATAGCGTTGATTATAGAGAGTTCAAGGACCGATTTTGCCTATTTGGTTTTGACCTCTCGTCCAGCCTACTGCACGGCTCCCATTTTGAGCTAGCCACAAGCGGACCCTTGTCGATAGAACTCAAGTTTGCCGCTCCCACAACTACTCCTCTACAGGTTATCGTCAACGCCGAGTTGGACTCAGTGCTAGAGGTGTCCAAGACAAGGCAGATTCTAACAGACTTCACCGTTTGAGAGAAAGAAGATGAACACGAGGGAGATTTACAACCTTTTGATGTCGGATATTTTCGTTCGACGTTGTTCCCTTGTTAGTGTCATTCCACGAAACCACTTACCGCCCAGCATCGACCCAACGGCGACCGCAGCCTTTGTCATAAACACCGACCCAGCATACGAACCTGGTGAGCATTGGGTGGCCCTCTTTTACAACGGTCTCAGCGAATGTGAGTATTTCGATTCCTACGGTTTGCCTCCCAGACACGTGGATATTTTAAACTTTATAGAGCAAAACTCACACGTTCCATTCGTCAACAACCCTCGGGTGTTGCAAGATTTGTTTAGCAACACGTGCGGTCTATATTGTGTTTATTATATACTTCTTAAGTGTCGTGGCGCGAAACTTAACAGAATTCGCATGCCTTTTTCATCGAGACAGCACATAAACGACCGTACCATTTATCGTTTGCTCGCCCCGTGGCTATTTCGACTTCGCGGGGTCCAAGGATGCCCAAAGTCAACAACCGGACAGTAATATATTTTCAAATATGTGTTGTATTAATAAATATATTTGTTGTGTTATTAATAAAACTGTGAAATATAGAACGAATTTTGTTTTGCTTTACCATGAATGTGAAAGAGAGAGAGCGTCACTATTTAATATTAGCACACCTTACTACACGTAGCACACCTTACTACACGACACATGATGCTGTTGGTAGCGATACTAATAACACACCCCATTTGACGACTATCAACACGGGACAGGTTAAACTATTTTATATATTTGAAATTCCGAGGCTTAAAAAAATGAATAGCCCCTTTCCCCAAGTTTTAGAACCGCTCTAATAACACGTCAGCATTGTAGTGCCCGTTTCCCCACGCCGAGATAATCCCCCACGCCACGACACGACCCGACCACCGAGCCGTCACGCACCACCGCACGCCACGACCACCGAGCCGTCACGCCCCACCGCACGCCACGACCCAACCACCGAGATAAGCCGATTATCGGACTTTTGCACGGATTTGGTGCCAAAAAGATTTTGCACGGTGCGGTTTCGGTGCAAAATCAATTGCAAAACCCTGCACCTTACTGCTATGATATATGGGGTTTGATGCTCGCTTTATAGAGAAGTTGTTGAAGTGTTACACTGTGTGTAGAGTTCTGTATAGTGATGTAATTTTAGAAATAAGTAAATTAAACAATGATATAAATATTTATTTTGAATTATTTTTACTTAACCAGTTCTGAGATATACATTTTTAAACAACGGCAAACATTTGTGACGCACTATACTTTGTAATTATTGACTCACTTCATTTTACACATATGTACCTTTATTAACTGTGGTATCAATTTCACATTGATACTTATGAGTTTATGCTGTTATATGTTTTTGAAGTAGCGTTTTATTGCTACAGTGTGGGCAAACTGCCGAAGAATATAGTTGCAAGGAAAATAACCTGTTACTTTGAAAATCGACGGTTTTTTTTCAATCCACGCTCGGCAGATACCGTCTCGGTAGAGAAACCTGGGGTAATGCTGCTGTTTCTGTCCATGATGTAAAAGAAGGATTGCACTCTGGTGTTGAGACATGTGCTGTTGCAAACTATCTTGAGGACGCGTAAAACAGAGTACTCTTTGATTTCTTGATGACTCAGCCCCATGTGCTCGGTATTAGTCCAGTACTAATTAATTTTATTGCAGCGGCCCCTTTCCAGCGGTTTTTTTAATGCGGTACATGGACTTCAGAACCCACAATACAGCCCGGCCTAACAGGGTTTCACCGCTGTCTCCAGTGCTTTTCAATGTCTACATTATGACAATTATTAATGAGTCGACTACTGGTCTAGGGAGGACACTGTCTTACGTCGACGATGTTTTGGTGCAGCAGCAAGATGGAAATGGGAAGCAGGTCGCTGGACATCTCCAGTCTGAACTCAACCATTTGGTGCTCTTTAATGATGTTCTTTAATTATGTTCTTTAATGATGCTCTTTAATGATGTTCTTTAATGATGTTCTTTAATGATGTTCTTCAATGATGCTCTTTAATGATGCACTCTAATGATGCTCTTTAATGATTATCTTTAATGTTTCTCTTTAATAATTATAAACTGTCAATATACCAACACCAATAGTGAGCATGAGTTCAAAGGTTGTTGTGGGACCCACACCTTACGTAGGCCAGGAAGTGCCTCTTAGCAATGAGAGTAATGACGGCAGCAGAATGTGAACAGCATCTTCTTGTAATCTTATACAATAGACTAGGTTCGAAGGCTATGGGTGCAGTCACTAGCGAACTCAAATCTGACTTTCATCAGTTTTGTTTTTGTGGCTGGCTATTTGGGCTGAAAGAAACCCACGAGCTACCAGACATGCTGAAATAGCTGCCGTAGAAAACGAACATAGATGAACCAGGCTGACTTTCTGAATGTTCTTGTGGAGACAGGACGAGCTAATGATCCAAAAAATGATCAGGAATGCATAGCCATGCCCGAATGTCCGGTCAAAATGGAAACCAGACAGGAGTTATACGTGGGGAGACAGAGAAAAATAGCAAATCAACACAGAACTGGTGTCGTCAGTCTCCACATACTGAGGTGCATACTTGAGAGGTGATCTGAGCACTTATGAATGTATCCGATAAGCATGAGTCGTCGATTAAACTAAACTAAGCTCTTGCATTTTCTTAATTTCTCCTTATTTTTGACCTGTGAGATCTTTTTTAGGGCTTTTTAATGGCTTCTGCCGCGCAAAAACTGATTGGTGTGTGTCTTTTTTGGATTCATTTAAATCTGCAAAATACTTTTCCTTACTCTTCTTAGCTGTCCATGGTATTCTCAACTTTCTTCTGTAAAACCGTATTTCTCCAGTGATTTTCTTGTCTGTTTTTATTGTCTATGATTCACATCCATAATCATACATATACATATGTATGAAAATCATATACTATGTATATCTTTGTATATCTTTGTATATATTGATGTTAATTCTACCAACTGATCAACTAATATACATATATCTCTGTGCATAATGAGGTTAATTCTACCAACTAATCAACTAATGTGTATAACTCCGTGTATAATTATGTTAATTCTACCAATTAATTAACTACTATGTATGTGAGCTTGAATTTAACACAATCACCGGTTAAATCTGTAGAACCGTAGATGACAACGATGTTACCTTCATGGTTGGCAGTGATTTCCACTTGAAATGTTGTCTTCTGTCCTTGATTGTACGTGTTAGTTATTTGTCCTGTAGCGTACCGTCCACCAGCTTCGTTTTCGTAGGGGCCATCGTAAGGATCTCCACAGACTCCGCATTTGTAGCCCTCATCAAGCTCGTGCTGAACATAAACATTTGCAAAGTAATCATTTTATAACAGGTTTTATCGAGCTAATGATTCATAATATAGATCAATCATCAAGAAAGGTTAAGTTGTTACTATGATTGTTTCTATAGTCGGATTGAGTTTGGAAATTATAAAGCCTACTAAAATCAGGTTCCGAAATTTAAATAAAGTATAAAACTCATGCTCTACTTTCATTAAACACATTAGGACGGTTTTCTTCGTGTCTTTTTGTTACAGATTATACTTCTATCACTAAGAAAACTAGCGACATCATGAGTATTGTTGTCATTGTAGACAATAATGAAGTCGTAGATATTGTTGACCCTGGTGGTGTTATTTACATCATAAATAT
Source organism: Megaustenia siamemsis (assembly GCA_032433765.1). Lineage (NCBI taxonomy): Eukaryota > Metazoa > Mollusca > Gastropoda > Stylommatophora > Ariophantidae > Megaustenia > Megaustenia siamemsis. Next base: position 35,288,334 of record JAVIAB010000108.1, on the reverse strand, counting down.
TGATGCGGTTGTCACTGTGGCTGCCAATGTGGTACATTATTATCAAAGTGGGTGATATTGTTGACCCTGACGGTGTTATTTACATCATAAATATTGATGCGGTTATCACTGTGGCTGTCAATGTGGTACATTATTATCAAAGTGGGTGATATTGTTACAAATGACACATACCTGAAATCCGCCACAAAACAGCTCATTGTCCTGATAGTTAATGGGCGTGTTATAATCCCTTCTCCACATTGTGCTTCGTCCTGGGGGATCCCAGAGGCGGCCATGACTGAGACAATGGCGCGGCCAGAAATAGACCAGACCCAGAATAGAAGTTACTAGAAAATGATGGTTCATTGTTTATATTTTCTGTGCAGATAAAAACATAAACAGAGTGACTTGACATTATTTGGAAATGCCGAGAGTGAGTGTTGGAGAACAATGCACAATCTTAGTGTAAAACTACAGTGTTACCTAACATAGTAATCATTTTGTAAAGTTAGCATAAAAGTGATTTGTTAGGATGCCGATTTGGGAAATTTAACACTGTGTGTGGCAAACGTAAGTTTTACGAAAATAAGTAACAGTAAACGCGAATGATGGCACGCAATATATTGCAGAGACGGGAAGTGTTAACCATTAGCATACACATTCATAATATTTGGAAGTTCAAGTGGCCAATCATCGTTATAAAGAAAAACAACTTCTCAGCAGATCAATGAACAGTAAACAAGTGGTTATTTTCTAGGTAGCTTTCTCACTGCCACCGTTATATGCTGATGTGTGTTCAGCCTTTCGTGGTCTGCTGACGTGTATTTTATAGAGAGAATAATAGGAAACCACCATCATCATCATCAAGTACCGGGCCTGCTGGCATAGGTGATCATGTCTCTCCACAACTTTCGATCTCTGCAGCTATCTATCGTTTCTGTTGTTGACCTTCTGCCAAGCCATTCTCTTAAGCTGTCTGGTATTTTTTCTCTTTGCTTCCCTCTATCTCTTCGTCCCTCAATTTTTCCAGTTGTTACAATATATTCCAGTTGTTCTCTTCTCATTACATGGCCAAAACATGATGATTCCTTCTTCCTAATATTGGAAATTAGCTCTCTTTTTGCTTTGACTTCTCTCAGAACATCTTCATTACTCTTCTTTGCTGTCCATGGTATTCTCAACATTCTTCTATAAAACCACATTTCTACAGACCCCAGTAATTTTCTTGTCTGTTGTCCTATTGTCCATGATTCGCATCCATATGTTAAGACTGGCTCTACGTAAAATTTAAGAATTCTTTTTCTTGTTTCTATTGTCAAAAGTGGATTGCATAGTATCTTCCTCATTTTTTGGAAAGCTGTTTTTGCCTGAGCCATTCTGCATCTCACCTCTTTTGTACATCTTCCGTTTGCGGTTAACAAAGTTCCCAAATATTTAAATTCATTTACCTGTTTTAATATTGTTCCACTTGTCTTTATTTTGCACTGAGGTGATGTTTTTATCTTTGTTGTTACCATTATCTCTGTCTTTTTGCTATTAAGGCTGAGTCCTTTATTTTTGCTTTCTTTCACTATAATGTCCAACATTTCTTGTAACTCATTTTCACTCTTAGCGATTAAGACTAACATCAGCATACCTTAGATTATATACTGCTACAACGTTTTGGCAAAAGCCTTCATCAGGTATATCAAACAAACTATACAAATTAAACACAGAAATACTATTCAGAAAGCACACCACTGCCACAAAGAAATGGCGATTAATACTGGCCATGATTTACGCAGAGCCTGGTTAAAAGATTAATAGAAAATCGGGCAAGTATAATTTAGCTAGACCAAAGGAACCATACAGTGAAAACTTAAAAAAAATGAAAAGTGGTGTCCCACAGGGTACATAGAAAACGAGAAGAAGAGTAAGAGAGAGAGAGAGAGAGAGAGAGAGAGAGAGAGAGAGAGAGAGAGAGAGAGAGAGAGTAGAGATGGCAAGGGGGCAGAAGACCAAGAAAAGTAATAGAGATAACGCAGAGATAAACAGAGATCATCATCAGATACCTGCTGGAGGACGTGATCATGTCTCTCCACAACTTTCGATCTCGACAGTTATTTATAATTTCTAATGTTGACCTTCTACCACGCCATTCTCTTAAGCTGTCTGGTATCTTTTCTCTTTTCTTCCTTCAATCACTTCGTCCCTAAATTTTCCCAGTTGTCACAATATATTCCAACTGTTCCCTTCTCATTACATGGCCAAAAAATGATGATTGTTTCTTCCTAATATTGGATATGAGCTCCCTTTTTGCTTTGGCCTCTTTCAGAACGTTTTCATTACTTTTCTTAGCTGTCCATGGTATGCCTCAACATTCTTCTGTAAAACCTCATTTTTACAGCCTCCGGTTATTTTCTTGTCTGTTTCCCTATTGTCCATGATTCACATCCATATGTTAAGACTGGCACTGCATAACATTTAAGAACTCTTTTTCTTGTTTCTATTGTCAAAAACAGATTGCACAGTATCTTCCTCATTTTTTTGGAAAGCTACTTTTGCCTGAGCCATTCTGCTTCTCACCTCTGTTGTACATCTACCATCTGAGGTTAACATTGTTCCCAGATATTTAAATTCATTTAACTGTTTTATAATTGTTCCACTTGTCTTAATTGTGCATTGCAGTGATGTCTTTTTCTTTGTTGCTACCATTAATTCTGTCTTTTTATTATTAAGGCTGGATTCTTTATTTTTACTTTCCATCACTATAATGTCTAACATTTCTTGTAACTCATTTTCACTCTCAGCGATTAAAACTGTATCATCAGCATACCTTAGATTATTTATATTATGACCTTCGATTGTTATTCAAGGCATGTCCCTTATGGAGGAACAAGAACTGATGCCTGTAAGACGGAAGTCGTCAGAGGAACAAGAGATAACGCCAATAAGACGGAAGTCGTCAGAGGAACATGAGATGATGCCAGTAAGACGGAAGTCGTCAGAGGAACAAGAGATGATGCCAGTAAGACGGAAGTCGTCAAAGGAACATGAGATGATGCCAGTAAGACGGAAGTCATCAGAGGAACATGAGATGATACCAGTAAGACGGAAGTCGTCAGAGGAACAAGAACTGATGCCAATAAGACGGAAGTCGTCAGAGGAATAAGAACTGATGCCAGTAAGACGGAAGTCGTCAGAGGAACAAAAGATGATGCCAGTAAGACGGAAGTCGTCAGAGGAACATGAGATGATGCCAGTAAGACGGAAGTCGTCAGAGGAACAAGAGATGATGCCAGTAAAACGGAAGTCGTCAAAGGAACATGAGATGATGCCAGTAAGACGGAAGTCGTCAGAGGAACATGAGATGATGCCAATAAGACGGAAGTCGTCAGAGGAACAAGAAATGATGCCAGTAAGACGGAAGTCTTCAGAGGAACAAGAGATGATGCCAGTAAGACGGAAGTCGTCAGAGGAACATGAGATGATGCCAATAAGACGGAATTCTTCAGAGGAACATGAGATGATGCCAGTAAGACGGAAGTCGTCAGAGGAACATGAGATGATGCCAATAAGACGGAAGTCGTCAGAGGAACATGAGATGATGCCAGTAAGACGGAAGTCGTCAGAGGAATAAGAACTGATGCCAGTAAGACGGAAGTCGTCAGAGGAACATGAGATGATGCCAATAAGACGGAAGTCGTCAGAGGAACAAGAGATGATGCCTGTAAGACGGAAGTCGTCAGAGGAACAAGAGATGATGCCAGTAAGACGGAAGTCGTCAGAGGAACATGAGATGATGCCAATAAGACGGAAGTCGTCAGAGGAACAAGAGATGATGCCAGTAAGACGGAAGTCGTCAGAGGAACAAGAAATGATGCCAGTAAGACGGAAGTCGTCAGAGGAACATGAGATGATGCCCGTAAGACGGAAGTCGTCAGAGGAACATAAGATGATGCCGGCAAGACGGAAATCGTCAGAGGAACAAGAACTGATGCCTGTAAGACGGAAGTCGTCAGAGGAACAAGAGATGATGCCAATAAGACTGAAGTCGTCAGAAGAACATGAGATGATGCCGGTAAGACGGAAGTCGTCAGAGGAACAAGAGATGATGCCTGTAAGACGGAAGTCGTCAGAGGAACAAGAGATGATGCCAATAAGACTGAAGTCGTCAGAAGAACATGAGATGATGCCGGTAAGACGGAAGTCGTCAGAGGAACAAGAGATGATGCCAGTAAGACGGAAGTCGTCAAAGGAACAAGAGATGATGCCTGTAAGACGGAAGTCGTCAGAGGAACAAGAGATGATGCCAATAAGACTGAAGTCGTCAGAAGAACATGAGATGATGCCGGTAAGACGGAAGTCGTCAGAGGAACAAGAGATGATGCCAGTAAGACGGAAGTCGTCAAAGGAACAAGAGATGATGCCAATAAGACGGAAGTCGTCAGAGGAACAAGAGATGATGCCAATAAGACGGAAGTCGTAAGGGGAACAAGAGATGATGCCAATAAGACGGAAGTCGTCAGAGGAACAAGAGATGATGCCAATAATACGGAAGTCGTCAGAAGAACATGAGATGATGCCAATAAGACGGAAGTCTTCACATGTATTATGACCTGGCTATCTCAATTTGAAGGAGACAGGAATGACAGAATCATTTTAAAACCTCATTTTTACAGCCTCCGGTTATTTTCTTGTCTGTTTCCCTATTGTCCATGATTCACATCCATATGTTAAGACTGGCACTGCATAACATTTAAGAACTCTTTTTCTTGTTTCTATTGTCAAAAACAGATTGCACAGTATCTTCCTCATTTTTTGGAAAGCTACTTTTGCCTGAGCCATTCTGCTTCTCACCTCTGTTGTACATCTACCATCTGAGGTTAACATTGTTCCCAGATATTTAAATTCATTTAACTGTTTTATAATTGTTCCACTTGTCTTAATTGTGCATTGCAGTGATGTCTTTTTCTTTGTTGCTACCATTAATTCTGTCTTTTTATTATTAAGGCTGGATTCTTTATTTTTACTTTCCATCACTATAATGTCTAACATTTCTTGTAACTCATTTTCACTCTCAGCGATTAAAACTGTATCATCAGCATACCTTAGATTATTTATATTATGACCTTCGATTGTTATTCAAGGCATGTCCCTTATGGAAGAACAAGAACTGATGCCTGTAAGACGGAAGTCGTCAGAGGAACAAGAGATAACGCCAGTAAGACGGATGTCGTCAGAGGAACATGAGATGATGCCAGTAAGACGGAAGTCGTCAGAGGAACAAGAGATGATGCCAGTAAGACGGAAGTCGTCAAAGGAACATGTGATGATGCCAGTAAGACGGAAGTCATCAGAGGAACATGAGATGATACCAGTAAGACGGAAGTCGTCAGAGGAACAAGAACTGATGCCAATAAGACGGAAGTCGTCAGAGGAACATGTGATGATGCCAGTAAGACGGAAGTCGTCAGAGGAACATGTGATGATGCCAGTAAGACGGAAGTCGTCAGAGGAACATTAGATGATACCAGTAAGACGGAAGTCGTCAGAGGAACAAGAACTGATGCCAATAAGACGGAAGTCGTCAGAGGAATAAGAACTGATGCCAATAAGACGGAAGTCGTCAGAGGAACAAAAGATGATGCCAGTAAGACGGAAGTCGTCAGAGGAACATGAGATGATGCCAGTAAGACGGAAGTCGTCAGAGGAACAAGAGATGATGCCAGTAAAACGGAAGTCGTCAAAGGAACATGAGATGATGCCAGTAAGACGGAAGTCGTCAGAGGAACATGAGATGATGCCAATAAGACGGAAGTCGTCAGAGGAACAATAGATGATGCCAGTAAGACGGAAGTCTTCAGAGGAACAAGAGATGATGCCAGTAAGACGGAAGTCGTCAGAGGAACATGAGATGATGCCAATAAGACGGAATTCTTCAGAGGAACATGAGATGATGCCAATAAGACGGAAGTCGTCAGAGGAACATGAGATGATGCCAGTAAGACGGAAGTCGTCAGAGGAACAAGAGATGATGCCAGTAAGACGGAAGTCGTCAGAGGAACAAGAGATGATGCCAGTAAGACGGAAGTCGTCAGAGGAACATGAGATGATGCCAATAAGAGGGAAGTCGTCAGAGGAATAAGAACTGATGCCAGTAAGACGGAAGTCGTCAGAGGAACAAGAGATGATGCCGGTAAGACGGAAGTCGTCAGAGGAACAAGAGATGATGCCGGTAAGACGGAAGTCGTCAGAGGAATAAGAACTGATGCCAGTAAGACGGAAGTCGTCAGAGGAACAAGAGATGATGCCAGTAAGACGGAAGTCGTCAGAGGAACATGAGATGATGCCGGTAAGACGGAAGTCGTCAGAGGAACAAGAACTGATGCCAGTAAGACGGAAGTCGTCAGAGGAACAAGAGATGATGCCAATAAGACTGAAGTCGTCAGAAGAACATGAGATGATGCCAATAAGACGGAAGTCGTAAGAGGAAGAAGAGATGATGCCAATAAGACGGAAGTCGTCAGAGGAACAAGAACTGCTGCCAGTAAGACGGAAGTCATCAGAGGAACAAGAGATGATGCCAGTAAAACGAAAGTCGTCAGAGGAACATGAGATGATGCCAGTAAGACGGAAGTCGTCAGAGGAACAAGAGATGATGCCAGTAAGACGGAAGTCGTCAGAGTAACATGAGATGATGCCAGTAAGACGGAAGTCGTCAGAGGAACAAGAGATGATGCCAGTAAGACGGAAGTCGTCAGAGGAACAAGAGATGATGCCAGTAAGACGGAAGTCGTAAGAGTAACATGAGATGATGCCAGTAAGACGGAAGTCGTCAGAGGAACAAGAGATGATGCCAGTAAGACGGAAGTCGTCAAAGGAACAAGAGATGATGCCAATAAGACGGAAGTCGTCAGAGGAACAAGAGATGATGCCAATAAGACGGAAGTCGTAAGGGGAACATGAGATGATGTCAATAAGACGGAAGTCGTCAGAGGAACAAGAGATGATGCCAATAATACGGAAGTCGTCAGAAGAACATGAGATGATGCCAATAAGACGGAAGTCTTCAAATGTATTATGACCTGCCTATCTCAATTTGGAGGAGACAGGAATGACAGAATCATGTTTCATGTTATATAAGTGTTCACAAATTCTGTCTCCTGGGCTTGCTTGTCGACCTGCTTGTCGAATATATCTTTTGAGACAACGTTGGCAGATGCTGTATATTAGTAAATATTACGTGCCTTATTGTCTATTAAACTTCTAACTAGAATTTACATAAATCATGACCACAGTCTTAATTACCATTCTTTCAGTCATTTCTTTGGAGCCGTGTTGTGCTTTCTGAATAGGATTTCTGTGTTTAATTTGCATAGTTTGTTTGGTGTACTTGATGAAGGTGTTTGCTGAAACGTTGTAGTAGTTTGTTTTGTGATTCTGTTAGTCTAGCTGCTCAATACCCTTTTATGTTTATTTTATATCCAAATGTATTCGCGTTCTCTGTGTCATTCATCGTCAAACTTATTTGCTAATTTCTGATTGAATATCTGCATAGGTAATTATATTATGTAATTAAAGCGATCAACAAAATCAGAAGCAATTCATTAGAATAAAGACTATTTGGGCCACTTTTATTGAAAACGATGAGGAATTCAATCGCTTGCTATTTCATTCGAAGATTTGTAGGTTATTAAAACGTGCCTGTTTGGATCAGCTTTATAAACTCTTTGACTGTGATAGAGTTCCTAAAAAATTAAAATGTATTACGAGCCAATTAGATTGATTCCTAACTGACGTAGCTTATATGACAGACATGTTTCATAAATTAAATAAAAGAAATCTACAGTTCCAATACCATGAGCTAAATTTAATTTTTAAAAATAAAAACTGTTATTTCCACTCTTGTAGGAAAACTTCTCTACTATGTAATTTTCGACATGGAGAATTTAGTCAGTTTCAAAATTTATCAACAGTTGAAAAATGTTGACAATCGTATAATGAAAAATGTGGGCTACATGTTGTTCGTTTTTATGATTCGACTATTGCTGATATATTTAAATGATTTACGCGACAGTCTAGTTGTGAAATAATGTGTTGCTATTCCTCGTTTTGGTGTAAGTTTACTTCTGACGAGTGGATGGACTGTGAACTTTACCGATATTTCAGTGGAATATGATTTGTTCTTCTTTGTGTCGTGTGTTCGCGGTTCAACAGGCAAACATATAGTTCGACAACAATGGCGTCCAGCGTGAATGTCCATCTCGAATGTAAAAAATCTGTGACGGTGGATGGGGCGGAAGAATCAGAAATGATCAACGGCCCAGAAAGCGAAAACAGCAAACTGTGTGGTACACATGAGACATATTCAGGACATGAAAGACGAATATGGCAGACCACCGTAAAAGAGATTGGAGCCTAATCACATAATATTTCAAAGAAAGCCATGGACAGAAATTATAACTGTTGTCATAAGAACGAGCTAAAAATACGTTCGTGGAATGTTAGGACTTTATACCAAGAAGAAAACAGGCTGATAATATGTAACACCTACTTTGAGCAAGAGAAAAGGAAACTATACACACGGAAAAGCCCTGGAGTTAAGAAGAGGGATCAAATAGATTACATAATGATAAAAGATATGTTCCGTAACAGCGTCAAGAAAGCCAAAATTTATCCAGGGGCAGATATTAATTCAGATCCCAATTATGTAATGATTAAAATGAAAATCAAACTAAAGAGAAATAAACAAAAGACTAATTCATCAACAATACCACTTGATATAACAACTTTAAATAAAAAAATATGTTAAAGATACTTATAAAATACTAGTAAAGAACACATATGAGAAGCTGCTAGAAGAAGGGACTGAGCAAAACAGAAGAGAAAATTGAAGAAAAAGTTACAACCAAATGGCAATGCATAAAGAAAAGAATACAATAAACCTGTGACGCCTTACCCAAAACGAAAAAGAAAAAAAAATGATAACTGACACCATCTTAGAAAAAAAAGGAAGAATGAAGACAAGCGAAGAATACTGCCAAACATAAGGAAAATGAACGCAAAATGTGCAAAAAGGCAAAAGAAGACTGGCTCAGCCAAAGATGTCTAGAAGTATAAACTATGGAAAGTAAACACAATTTAAGAGGGATGCAAACAGAAATAAAGAGAATGACCAATAAAAACCAAAAAAATACAGGAAGTGGGTGTATTGTAAATAAAGAAGGAAAAATGATAACAGACAACAAAGATATAATGGATAGATGGCAGGAATATATAACATAATTATTTCATAATGAAAAAGACAAAAAACCAATTATAAAATGTACCTCAAGCTATAAAATCTTAAAATCTGAAGTGGAAAAAGCTATAAAAACAATGAAAAAAGGAAAAGCAGCAGGACCTGACAGTTTACATATAGAGATGATACAGGCACTAGAAGATTTTGGCATTGAAGTGATCACAGACTTATGCAACGACATATACCATACAAGATACATACCAAATGAACTAAAAACATCAACGTTCATTGCATTGCCGTCAAAGGAATGGTGCAGTTGAATGCAATGATTTTAGAACAATAATCCTAATGAGCCAAAATCTTGCTAACAGTCATATATGAAAGGATTCAGAATAAAATTAATACTAAATTAAAAGAGCAACAATTTAGATTTAGGAAAAACAGTGGACAAAAGAAACCATATTCAGCATGAGGATATTAATAGAAAAGCACATAGAAGTAAATAAACCAATATATGCCTGCTTTGTAGACTACACCAATGCTTTTGATAGAATACACCATAAAAAACTTATAGACTGCCTAAAAAATATACAAAATAAGCATAAAGATATAAAAAAATTAACAAGATAAGCCACAAATATTAAATAGATATGAATATAAAAGTTGAAGGAATAGACTTGGAGACAGTTCAGAAATACAACTACCTTGGACGTACTGTAACCAGTGATGGAAAATGTACAACTTAAATAAACAAAAGAAAAGAAATGGCAAAAAGTAATTTTAATGCCGTGAGAAATATATTAACATCAAAACAAATAACAACAAGGCTAAAACTAAAAGAATAGCAAAATGTTATATCTTCTCAACATTCCTATATGGCGCAGAAACATGGACATTAGACAAGAAAACACAACAGACAATTGAAGCCTTTGAAATGTGGATTTATAGAAGAATAGGCAGAATTGGATGGAAAGAAAAGAAAACAAATGATGAAGTTTAAAAAAAAAACTAAAAATAAAAAGAGAACTACTGAAAACAATTAGAACAGGACAAATGAAATGTTTGGGGCATGTTAAAAGACACAACAGCCAACTAAAAGTAATATTGGAAGGGAAAATACAAAATAACAGAGGCAGACCAAGACTAACATGGACAAGTAACATCAAAAGATGGACAAGACAGCACTATGGCAACCTGCACCATCAAAGCATGAGACAGAGCAGAATAGCGTTCCATGGTAGCCAACGTTTGATGCGGAAACGGCACTCGATGATGATGATGATGAAAAAATGTGATGAAGACATGCATACTAATCGTTAGCACTTGAATGCTCTACATTTAGACTTTAATCAACGATTTTAAGATATTCTTAGAATGAGTATTCCTAATTGACTTCGTAACCCTTTAAAGAATGCTTTTTTAAAATGACAAGAAGAACTAATTGAAATACAACAAATGAGGAACTGAAATTGAAATATAAAGACGACCATCAACACTTTTGGCTACAAAAGCAGATGCCAAAACTTTATCTTGAATTATGGACCATGGTACATAAGTTGATTGCATTTCATTCATCATACTTGGTAGAACGGTGATTCAATGTGGTCATAAATCTGTTAATTAAAAATAGAAACTAATTGTCAATAACTAATTGTGACGATTTAAGATGAAGCTGACAAAACTTGAGACGAACATGACAAACAATTGATAACAGCGCACCTTTTCTTGTATTCGTATTTTTTAAAATGTTAATATTATCTTTAATTAATTAATCAATTTGTGTGTGCAATGTGAATGATACTGTGGTTGATTAAAAAAAACAACAATTGTATAAATTCAAGCGTCAATGTTTTGTTGTTGTTGTTGTCTTTTTTTTGTGCAATATCTTTCTTTACTATGTTTGTAGGGTGCAGGTAAAAATATAGATATATATTATAACCACAAATTGGTCACAAAATTATTCTCTTTGATTGCGTGAGAAAGTTACATTTTCCGGGGGCGATGAGAAATTTTTTTCCTGCCGCCCCGGCAGGCCAAAAATTGTTTTGGAACCACTGATCTAAACAATAACAACGAAACTGGTCTGTCTCTAATGGGGTTTTATTAGCCATCACTTGTTAGTATAGTTCATTGTGCCATTTGTTTTAGGGATTGTCAGCGCTGAATTTATTTATTTTTATGTGTGTGTGTGTGTGTGTGTGTGTGTGTGTGTGTGTGTGTGTGTGTGTGTGTGTGTGTGTGTGTGTGTGTGTGTGTGTGTGTGTGTGTGTGTGTGTGTGTGTGTGTGTGTGTGTGTGTGTGTGTGTGTGTGTGTGTGTGTGTGTGTGTGTGTGTGTGTGTGTGTGTGTGTGTGTGTGTGTGTGTGAATCAAGTGATATAGGTCAACTTATCTAGTCAGACAATATTCATTTGCATATGCAGCATCTCCTCTATTATTAGTAATATTACGACTTTCTGTGATAAATAATACCAACTTTCTGACTAGTAATATAAGTAAACAAACAGAAGTATATAAGACCGAAACTCTGGTAAGTCATTTATATCATCACATCAAAAAAAGGAAACTAAAGTACCCCCGTCACGTCAAGTGGCGTATAGGGAATATGGTGTTAGTGACCATAAATTTTACAGACCTTCGGCACATGATTTTTTGGTGCAATGTGGTCGGTATTACGCCCGTGCCGCTTCACTTTCACAGAAAAAAAATCCGGTACCCATTAAAGGCTGGGTGAACCCGGAATCCGTCGGTTGGGATCGAACCCTACCCCTTGTCCTTTGTAGTCCAGTTCACTAACCACTGAGCTATCGCGGCTCCCTATCATCCGATAAGTCAGGTATATTCTCCGGTAAGCAATGCGAGCCTTCTGATAAAGTCATCTATTATTTGTCACATAAGTAATGCTGACATTTCGATAATAATACCAGGACTTTACTTCGGCCGGAACACCTTCCTCCTATTAAGACTTTAACTCCCCCGATGTAAATATGCTATACTGTAATTGAAAGCTATCAATTCCGCCAGTTTACATGCCAATTTTGTGATCGTTGACAACGGTTGTGATGTTCATGCAAAGGGTCGTGATGTTCATGCGTTTAGTTCTACTATCTTCTGCTGTTGGCAATCTAGATCGAAGTTTCATTTTCTTCTCCAAGCTGGTTGGTCCTTACTTAAATGTTTTACCACACGTCGGTTCGTGGTTCCTAAAAGTCAAGCTTCAAGTAAAAGACACGAATAGCAAGGAGCGAACTCCATGAGCCCAATTTAGAAATTATTGTAAAAGATAAAATATTAATTTTTTTATTTTATTGTCATTCATTGAATGCCGTCTCCGCATCGAAGGTTGACTACCATGGAGCCCCATTCCGCTCTGTCTCTTTCTTTGATAGTGCAGGTTATCATAGGCTGATTTCTTCATCTCTTTTTTAAATTTTCATTATTATCATCGGCTTTACAGGAGCTTCGCATTTCTATGCTGCTACTTAATGTTTGTATATCGTCCTACATGTTTACACTAGAACTTCATCCTGTAGACCACAGAAAAAATGTAGGCCACAAGTGGCCCGCGACGTCCTTTTTGTGGCCCGCGGCGGATAAAAAATAAAATCAGGTTGCATTGAGCAAAATGTCCTAGGTAAAATTTATAAAAAATTTGTTACATTAACATCTACCGTGGAAAAAGCTAACTCAACTACTCCCTAGTAGACCTATGTTTAAAACTCGGAACACTCTAGTAGTTAAACGTCGACTTCCCGTCATTCCCGGCCCATCCTTTTTTTTTTTCCTTTTGATCATCCTGCGACCGACTTAAACAAAGGAAGAAGCCAACGAATGGTTCTAGAGCCGACTCTCGGTTCGGCGAGTTCAAACAGTTTCCGCCAAGAAATACTGTCAGTCACCCACCTCCTCCACCCCAACATATTCACCTCACAATTATTATACTTTTCAGTTTCTTTCTCTCCAAACCTCTTTTCATCAGTCAAAATTATATATCCGATCTGATCATTCTGATTTTGTCGAGTTACAGTGAACAGTTCCATTTTAACAGGAAACAGTGCTAATGTTGTAATCTGTGTTTTCATTGTCTGTTGCTTCGGTCGTGGTATAATATGAACAATAAACGTCAATTAAAGGAAACAATCAGATTTTTTCATGAGAAATGGGAACATAATTTTTTTATTTATCAACAATAAGGATAGCAAACCGCTGTGCCTTGTGTGTTTGCAAGTGTTGTCTGTAAATAAAGAGTATAATATTAAACGGCATTACACACAGCATCACGCCGCTAAATACAAGGACTACATTGATACAATACGTTCTACACTTGTGTGTGATTTGAAGAAAAAGGTTTGTGCTCAGAAATCTGTTTTTACTACATTAACAACAAAACAAACAAGTTCCTTAATGGCATCGTTTGTTGTAAGCGCAGAGATAGCGAAATAAAAAAAAAATCATTATGTGACGGTGACTCCATTGCCCAGCATTAAACTGTATTATACACCAGGAGGCGCTGTGCTGTGTGGCACGATTCTAGACGTGGAGGATGTTATGAAAACTGTAATAAAGTGTGTGAATTTAATAAAAGGCGGGAATCGGTCTTTGACATACCGACAGTTTATACATTTTCTATCAGAAGTTGAGGCAGAATATGGCGATTTGGTGCTCTACACACAAGTACGCTGGCTAAGCAGAAGGAATTGTTTGAGGCGGTTTTTTGCTTTGAGAAACGAGATAAAGCAGTTTTTTAGAGAAACATGATACCAACAAAGAACTGATCAGAAAAATGTCTGATCCACATTTTAACAGCGTATTGGCCTTTTCAACTGATATCACCCAGCACATGAATGAACTCAGCGTGAAGCTACAGGAACGTTCCCAAACAGTCTCAGATTTGGTAGGACACCTAGATGGATTTATAAGTCAACTAAAAGTTTTTAGATTTACCCTGGCCAAAGAAAACTTCATTCATTTTCCTTCGTGCAAAGAATTGATTGAGGAGCGCAGTGACACTGATTTCAAATTTTTTGTATTAATGTAACATCAAAAGATGGACAAGTCAATCTATGACAGCCTGCACCATCAAAGCAAGAAACAGAGTAGAATGTCGATCCATGGTAGCCAACCTTCGTTGCGGAGAAGGCACTCGATGATGATGAATGTTAGACAAATTATTGGAGCAATTCAATGAACGATTTTCTGACTTCAGTGGTGTACGACCAGAACTGGCATTGTTTAACAACCCTATGAAGTGTGACATTTTCCAACAACATGACACTTTTCAGTTGGAGTTATGTAACCTCCAAAGTGACCACTTTTTCCAATCAAGGATGGAGATAGGAGTTGACTTTTGGAAACTTATGCCACAGGAAAAATATCCCGCATTGAGTGATTTCAGTTTGAAAATTACTTCTATGTTCGGAAGCACATATATATATATATGTGAATGCGCTTTTTCAACAATGAAGGAGATTAAATCGTCACAAAGAAACCGACTCACCGATGGCCACCTTCAGGATTTATTACTAATATCATCATCATCTTTACACATTGACTTTGATGAACTTGTTGCTGCACATGAACGTCCACATTGTTCTCATTAAGGTTTGTTACATGCCAACTTTAAAATGACCTAACTAAAACATGTTTGTTAAACAATATAAATAGCAAATTTTATTCATATTTTTATAAAGCATTTTTAACTCTGTTGCAATAAAATGATTTATGTAAGCAAATAATGCCGATAAATAACAAAAATATTACCTTAAAACAAATGCCAAGTTTATTTGTATTGATGTTGTTATGTGTGTGGAGCGCCACACAAAAAAAAATAATAAAAAAGTGTCCCGCCATTTGAAAGAAATTGGCCATCCCTGCTGTAGACTATTAGTGTTTACTTTCACACTATATATAATAGTGCTAGCGTGTTTATCTTACATTTGTTATAAAGTGTTATTGACTTATTTGTGGGTCATCATCATTGCACTCCAAGCATGTCCATAGGTGCTCTGATCCACTCCTCAGCAAGTTCCACAGTGTCAGGCGACTGACGACTCCATTGTATTATATAGTGGGTTTACAGTATTACTATTAATATTATTAATATTATTATTATTATTTCATTTTTATTTTCACTACTAGCATTATTGTCATTATTATCATTATTACACGATTGTTATTTCTTCCATCACTCATATTATCACCGTGAGAATCTACATCGCTGTCTATTCTGACTCACATGCTCTTATCCCCTAAATCATACCTTCTCTTAAAAGTCTGTGGAGATATCACATCTTGACTATCATTAAAATGTTAGGCTCCATGGTGGAGCTGAGAATGAGGTCAACATTACACTTTGACTGACGGGAACAACGAACATTGTCTGATTAAGATGTGGAGTCACCTACAAGTATGTGCTACAGCAGACAGGTTATCACATGACCAGCATTATCTCCCCCACCGATGACCCGATAGTAGTTAGGAGATTTGCACACGGTCCGGGATAATTAGTTGAGTAAAGAGTAGGAGGAAGGAGGAAGATGTTTACTTTGGTGAGTATAAGAGTTATATAGCGATTGCGGCAAGCTGCGGCAGTTTGGCTTGCCACAATTATATATATATATATATATATATATATATATATATATATATATATATATGACTTAGAAGAAGTATGGTGGGTGTTAAGCTCTCGGAGAGGGTAGTTGGGAAATAATTGAGTAGATTGGTTAATGAGTAATGAGTGATGGACGTCGTTTTTACCGCCATTTTCAACTATCAATAGGCGCGAGTGTATATTGTCCGGCTATAGACCACGCCCACTCCGGAAGCGAAAAAGCCATATTAGGGACTAGCGATACGTTAGTTATTTCATAGATATATTGTGCATATATACTTATAATAGTAATAAAATAATAAAATAATATTATATCCTTGCTGACGTAAAAGGACCATATTTTACGGAAAATATGACCAAATTCAGTAAACAATACAAATTATTCAGCGAGCGCGAAAGTGTTAAAACAATATTCTCCTTTTTTCTAGAGCGAGGCGAGTGGTGGACGATGAACGTACGGGCTTCGAGTAAACTCTCCGCTCGATCTCGTGGCTAGACAATGCTGGCTGGAAGTATCGATATATCACATAGGTTTAAGAAATACTAATATCAGACTGACCACAATTAGATAGATGCCAGGAAATAAGCTAGCCGTCCAGTAAAAGAGTATAAAACATGGAAGGTAAAGTAGGGAGGTGCGACATGACAGGGTCTACTACATAAGAAATCATAAGCTACCGTAGACAAACTGAAGGGATGTGATAATATTCATATCCGACAATTAAATCACGTGATGCCCTATGTGTAATCAGTCTCTGTCTCTCTCTCTCTCTCTCTCTTTCTTTCTTTCTCTCTCTCACTCTCATGCTTCTGGCTTAATAATTTTTTTCAGCTATCCACCTTCTTATTCTCTCTACTGACCATACTCTCTCTCTCTCTCTCTCTCTCTCTCTCTAATGCTTATGGCTCGATCACTTCTCACATACCTGCCTTCTTATTCTCTCTTTTGCCCATAGCCTCTCACTCTCTCTCTCTCTCGCTCTCTATTTTTTATGATTTTTTTCTCTCCACTAACTCTTATCTCTTTCTCTCTCTATGAGTTCACTCACACATCTCCCCTAACTGTATCTTTCTCTCTCTCTCTCTCTCTCTCTCTCTCTCTCTCTCTCTTTCTCTCTCTATCAATCTAATTATCTATCTTTATTTGAGTGTTATCTATAGCACCTTTTGTTACGATTATTTCCCTTGGTTGCCGCGTTCTCATTGTCGGTTCTATTGCGTGCTAACTCTTATCTACACTCACTACAAAGACACCCCTCTCCCACCCCTCTCTCTTTTTTCTGAATTTTTTCCTTGTCTTTCCATCCTTTGGATATATCTCTGACACTACCTGATGATGCGTTTTTCACTGGTTCTATCTATTATGGCTCACACTCTGCTGACATCTCCCTTTTTTCTCCTCCTCCCTCTCATGCTACATTCCATGTCTCACTTACAACATTCAATTTTTTTTCTTTAGACCTGTCTCGTTCTCTCTCTGAGCTTTATTATAAAAAAATTAATTAAATAAAACTACATAATCAGTGACGTCATGACAAACGGTAAGCAATCATGATGAATCAGTAGTTTGATAAAGCATTTGTGTCTCATACAGGGTGCTGATTTACTGAACAACTTCTCTTATGGCTGAATTTGCAAATCTTGGACAGACAGATCAATCTACAGAATGAACAAGATGCGTTTTTTGTCTTCTGAATTTTATAACAGCACTGTCTTAAAACTTGCTGCGCCATTTTTTAATTTTGCTCTCCATGTGCTACGATCTGCAGCCACATTTTCTGTTTCTTTGACTGATAAAAAATGAAAACAAGAAAGCCCTGCAAACATCCATATATCTCAGCATTGGTCTCCCCTATGGTCTCCTTCCATCTCTAAGTTTTCATACAATATTTGTTTGGGAATACATTTTTTTTCCATACTTCCCGCGTGGCCCACCTACCGTAGTCTCCGATTCCTAAGTAATACCATGATGGACGGGAGTATGGCTCGCTATAAGACGTTAGTTTGTTACTTTGTCCCGCTATATGATGTTCTTTAGCTTGCAAAGACAGCGCACATTAAAAGCTGTATAACCTGTTATCTTTCCCAACACAGATAGTCCAAGATTATGATCCATATAAAAGTGTACCATCATCCTACAGACCTGGCTTAACTATGTCGTCTAATGTAGGTGCACTTAAGACAAGTATAAACATTCGGTATCTATCTCCTAAATATGAAAGAGGCTCCCACATTTCAGTCAACCTTTAAAATTGGGAACTATTTATATATTGACAAGAAAATCACTGGAGTCTGTAGAAATGTGGTTTTACAGAAGAATGTTGAAAGTACCATGGACAGCTAAGAAGAGTAATGAAGATGTTCTGAGAGAGGTCAAAGCAAAAAGAGAGCTAATTTCCAATATTAGGAAGAGACAATCATAATTTTTTGGCGATGTAATGAGAATAGAACAACTGGAATATATTGTAACAACTGGGAAAATTGAGGGACGGAGAGATAGAGGGAAGCAAAGAAAAAAAATAACAGACAGAGAATGGCTTAAGAGAATGGCTTGGCAGAAGGTCAACAACAGAAATGATAAATAGCTGCCGAGATCGAAAGTTGTGGAGAGACATGATCACCTACGCCAGTAGGCCTGGTACTTGATGATGATTGATATGGTGATACGAAGGATCAACAACAAGACATGAATGACGGCGTAATCTCCCATAAACTCATCAACAGCGTTACGAGTGACGTCGATAATTTTCATTTTTGTTTGGAAAAGTTGAGTCATCTCACTGAAATGTTCCTTTGGATAGTCGGGGAACATGTATATATAACATTCCATAAAGCCAACACATGCATCTAAATGTAAATAATGTCTCACTGTGGATGTAGGCGCTCTCCTAGTTATGTAACCCCGGTCCTCCAATTATCAGTGTAGATCTGTCTGACATAATTTGGAAGAAAATCTAAAGCGTCAACGTCAACTGTTAGTTTCCTTCGTTTCATAACACAAACAGTCTTGCCTCTCGATGTGGTAGACCGTTTGTGTGACGCCGATGAAGAAGTAGGAGTCTGTATGGAGGTCGATGAATGCTGCTGTATTTCGTGTGAGTATGTAAAGAAATTGTCGCTACTATTAAACGAGGCACTGTACAGATGCCGTATGCGTGGGTGGTAGAGATACAGGTAGTGATGCCGTAATTTTGGCATTCTAGATGTTTTTTTCTTTAGATTGTTGAGGTGCAAGTTACACACGCAGTATCACCATTAGTTTTTTCTGTGTTCATTACCGGAAAATCAGCATAGACTCCCCCCCCCCACCCCGGCAGATCCTCTTTCTATGCTTATCTCGGAACTAGTTTCCTGACATATTTGTAACAAAGGTGACTTCCTACCTCTGAGTGTTATTTTCACGATGCATAGTTTAAGAGCTGTTGAACTTGGCTCTTTTCAATATTGGATATTCAGATAAGTCCAGAATCAATGCTGAATCCATAATGACCGAGCTAGTCGAAACATTTGGATGTGCTGTTGGTGACACATGTAAAAAGGATGATGGTGTTTTTCTCGATACACCATGATGGCTGGGGAAACATGTTATTGACATGATAGATACTGTTGTCGTTATTATTGCTGACAACAAAAAAGAAACGTTTTTTTAATGTTGTCTGGTGAGCATGTGAAGGATCGTGTTGTCATGACAGACAGAGGCAGTTGAAACATTGTATCTCTGCATCAGCCCACGACGTGGTAAAAACATGTAGCTGATGGCACTGATGTAAGTAATGTAAAGTTTGTGTTGAGAGAGGTGTCACTGAAAATGTTGCTAGCAATGTGACTGGTGTCTGCATGGAACTGTTCCTATACACCATCGGAACTGTCTTTGTTTTGTGTGAGATATATCATCTGAACTTCAGTTTGTTTGTATCTTAGATGTGTTGAAGCGAAGAGATATCCATCTTGCAGATACATTTGCAAATGATCATCTGCTCCAGCAATTTTCTTACACAAGTGAGGTAACGGGTCTGTAATTCTTGGGGATCTTTTTTTGTCACTTTTCTGAGTCAAGGTATGGTATGTAGAGATCTCCCTCGCAGATGATACTTGTCCTAAGTGTCAAATATAGTTAACGATCCTGATAAATGCAGTCATCGAGGCTGCGTTGTCTGCAAGCTTGAAGAGGTCAATTTCGAAATCTGACATTGACAAGTACCTGAGCACTGTTCTTCACCCTCAAAGTAATGTTTAAGTGTGATTTCATAGAATGAAATTCGGTATCTACGGATTTTCGCGTCCAATATATCCTAGGCTGTGATTGAGTTCAATGTTTTTGCATCCTCTTGAAGGGAGGATGATGAGCCTGTAAATCACTGGAGCCTTGTTGTCATCTCACAGGTCTAGGTCTGGTATGTTAAGATCTCCTTCAAGGTAGAAAATACCTGTCTTGAGTGTCAATTTTGGTTAATGATCCTGAAAAAAGACATGATGACGGAATCCTAAGGGTGTGAGGAATATTGTAATAGGACCACGATTATCATGTACCATACCAACGGACGTAGGCAAGCATCATCCCCTACCACATTTGTCTGTCTACAGTGCAACTTATCAGTTCAGTTGTTGTGTGTTTTCCATGCCAAAGCAACAAACTATCTACAATCCTCTCTCTTTATCAAACGCGAGCTTACCTTCCCTATACTTTTCTACTTGCCAAGTATTCCAACTATCCTCTTCTCATGATGTGCCCGGAAAATGTCGATTGTTTCTTTCGACTGTTGACTAAGAGCTCTCTTTTTGTGTTGTACTCTTTTCAAACACTCAGGGAACGCTCAAACTCTTCTGAGAAAGCTCTCATCTGTGGCCTTTAATCGTCTTTTCATTTGGTTGTCTGCTGACCATCGGTAAGACCACCAGCCCCTGTATACTTGAGTCTGACAGGCGATGTGCGAAAAATAATATGGAAGCAAGTAGGTATAGACGCCGTACACAATCAAGCCATGAGAATCTGTGGCAAAACCAAGTAAACCACGGGGGCTGATGATGACATCTGTCGAATGATTTGACATGAACCCGCTACTTTTCAACATCTAGACTATTGAAAGTAACAGGTGAGTCGACTAAGGTATAGATAGCATACTGCCCAACACCAACGCATTTTAGTCTACTACGAATGTAGAGATGGTGGACACGATGTACGCGAACACCAGACTGAGTTTGCCCGGTTGTCAAGACGACGCCGTGAGAAGAGAGCAATGGCTTACCAGACGAAGGCGACTCCAACTTGGGTCTCTCTAAGCAAACATACTGTTAACATATCTGCATTATTTGCAAATGTGGGTTCAGAAACTATTGAGAAGGTCCACAAAATGCGGCGTTTCGGAATACAATTTGATTGAAGTCTTGTTTTCAACCAACACATAGATCCAGTTTTAAGGATAGACGGATACTGTGAGTTTTCACCAGCTGTTTATCCAGTTACCAATTGCTTACACGCATCGTGATCCGAGTCACCTTGAAAAAAAAAACACTCTATTCTTGACGTAAATCACGAACCACAATACGACCAGCATCCAAGGGACCCGTTCCAACCATGCTACCAGCTCATACATTTCCCCTTCACATTCGAATGTCCAGGGACGAACAGGAAACTTAAGAATAAGGGAACGATGGACAGAATACATTAAAGATCTTTATAATGATGAACGAACAGAAGTAAATATTAAGGATAATGGAGAAGGACCTGAAATGCTCAGAGAAGAAGTGGAAGACGCCTTGCGCAATATGAAAGCAGGAAAAGCTCCTGGACCAGATAATATAACTAAAGAAGAGATTGAAGCCATGGGTGATTTTGGAATAGGAATAATAACAAAAATATTGAATGATATCTGCAACAGCGAATATATACCAGACGACCTGCTCAAATCAAAATTCATAGCCCTACCAAAGAAATCTGGTGCAAATGAAAGCGATGATCATCGCACAATAAGCCTTATGAGTCACAAGACTAAGATATTACTAAGTATCATCATGCGAAGAGTGCGAAACAAAATCAGTCCAGAAATTAATGATGAACAGTGTGGTTTTGTTCGAGGGAAAGGAACGAACAATGTCATATGCATCATAAGATCTTTAATAGAAAGAGCAATAGAGGTGAAAACATATCTATACCTATGTTTCATAGATTATACCAAAGCATTTGACAGAGTAAAGCACCAAGAAAAAAATCAAAATTTTAGAAAGTATTAACGTAGACAGCAAAGATATAAGAATAAAATATTTTCTTTATGAACATGTACTGGCAACAAACAGCGGCCATAAGAACTGGAAATCAATTGGGAATGTTTCAACAAAAAAAAACATGATGTTAGGCAAAGTTGTGTGCTGTCACCAGATTTGTATAATATGTATAGTGGGATTTTTTAAAGATCCATAAGGGGCATGCCTGGAATAACAATTGGAGGTCATTATATAAATAATCTAAGGTATGGTGATGATATATTTTTAATCGCTTATAGTGAAAATGAGTTACAAGAAATGTTAGACATTATAGTGAAAGAGAGCAAAGATAAAGGACTCAGCCTTAATAGTAAAAATACAGAATTAATGGTAACAACAGAGAAAAAAATATAATATCAGTGCAAATTAAAGACAAGTGGAACAATATTGAATCAGGTAAATGAATTTAAATATTTGAGAACTTTGTTAACCTCGGTAGATGTGCAACAGAGGTGAGATGCAGAATGGCTCAGACAAAAGTAGCTTTCCAAAAAATGAGGAAGATACTATGCAATCCATATTTTACAATATAAACAAGAAAAAGAGTTCTTAAATGTTATGTAGGGTCAGTCTTAACATATGGATGTGAATCATGGACAATATGACAACAGACACGAAAATCACTGGAGTCTTTAGAAATATGGTTTTACAGAAGAATGTTGAGAATACCATGGACAGCAAAGAAGAGTAATGAAGATGTTCTGAGAGAGGTCAAAGCAAAAAGAGCGCTAATGTCTAAAACTAGGAAGAAACAGTCATCATTTTCTGGCCATATAATGAGAAGGGAACAGCTGAAATATATTGTAATAACTGGGAAAATTAGGGACGAAGAGATAGAGGGGAGCAAAGAGAAAAGATACCAAACAGATTAAGAGTATGGCTTGACAGAAGGTCAACAACAGAAATGATAAATAACTGTGGAGATCAAAAGTTGTGGATAGACATGATCACCTACCCCAGCAGGCCCGGTACTTGATGATGATAAGTTGTTTATGATTAGTGGGGTAGATGCATTCCCTATAAAAGAAGGAGTAAGACGTCTCATTTCCTTCGCTAGTCTTCGGGACACCCATAGACAAGATTGAGTTCCCGTTCAGCTCCTCTATCAGGGTCACTTGAAGCCAATGAAGCAAGCGGTGGATGGTGTTGTGGGAGCAGCCGACAATTAGTGTCGTTATGGTCCCTACTCCGTGATGGCAGGCAGTGGATCTCAGCTGTAGAGACAATGGCTGCGATCTCCGACTAGTAAAGTCACTGCCAAGAAGGAAAGGAATGTCAAACTACCATCTTATATTGCTAAGTAAAATTATGTCCAAATACAATTTAATATCTGCAACTAACGACGTTAACGGGAACTCCACAGCCAGCTCGTCCGGTAGGAGAGCGGCATGTGCTACTGGTGAGACCCGATCATCATCAAGCCACTTTTTACAAGATCAAACGTAAAGAGACTATCAATAGGAACTTGGAACATTTGATCAGCCGTGCAGGTTGACAAGCTAAAAAAAGATCAGCCAAGAAATGAAGAGAATGAAATGAAAATTGTGGGACTATGTGAAATGAGATGGAAAGGAGCGGAATTACTTCAACGCGAAAGAGAAAAGGAAACTATACACATGGAAAAGTCCTGGAGATAAGAAGAGGAATCAAATAGATTACATAATGATAAAAGAAAGGTTCCGTAACAGCGTAAAGAAAGCCAAAACCTACCCAGGAGCAGATATTAATTCAGATCACAATCCTGTAATGATTAAAATAAAAATCAAACTAAAGAGAAACAAGCAAAAGTCTAATTCATCAACAAATCCACTAGATATAACAGCTCTAAATCAAAAAGATATTAAAGAGACCTATACAATACAAGTAAAGAACACATACCAGAAGCTGCTAGAAGAAGGAATTGAACAATGCAAAAGAGAAAATCATGATGAAAAAGTAACAACCAAATGACAATGCATAAAGAAAAGCACACAAGCAACATGTGACACCTTACCCAAAAGAGAAAAGGACAGAAAACAAAAATGGATAACTAACACCATCTTAGAAAAAAATGGAAGAAAGGAGACAAGCGAAGAACACTGCACAATACAATAAAATAGATAATGAGATACACAAAATGTGCAAAACGGCAAAAGAAGACTGGCTCAGCCAGAAATTTATAGAAATAGAAACTATGGAAAGCAAACAAGACTTAAGAGAAATGAACACAGAAATAAAAAGAATGACTAATAAAAAAATAAAAACCACAGAAGGTGGATGCATTGCAGACAAAACAGAAACAATGATGACAGACAATAAGGATATTATAGATTGATGGCAGGAATATATAATTTCTTGATCAAAGGGACAAGAAACCAGTTATAAAATGTACATCGGGCTATACAATCTTAAAATCTGAAGTGGAAAAAGCTATAAAAACAATGAAAAAGGGAAAAGCAGCAGGACCTGACAGCATACAGATAGAGATGATACAGGCACTAGAAGATTTTGGCATTGAAGTGATTACAGACATATGCAACGACATATACCACACAGGATACATACCAAATGAACTAAAAACATCAACTTTCATTGCATTGCCTAAAAAGAATAGTGCAGTTGAATGCAGTGACTTTAGAACAATAAGCCTAATGAGCCATGTTACAAAAATCTTGCTGTACCTTTATACAAGGTAGGATTCAGAATAAAATCAATACTGAATTAGATGAGCAGCAATTTGGATGTAGGAAAAATAATGGGACAAAAGAAGCCATATTCTGCATGAGAACATTAATCGAAAAGTACACAGAAGTAAACAAACCAATATATGCCTGCTTCATAGACTACACCAAAGCTTTTGATAGAGTACACCACAAACAACTTATAGAATGCCTAAAAGAGATACATCTAGATGACATGGACATACAACTAATATGTAATCTATACTGTGAGCAAACAGCAATAATAAAATATAACAAAGAGAACTCTACACCCATTGATATAAAAAAAGGAGTAAAACAGGGATGTATCCGATCACCAAGCTTGTTCAATCTATACACTGAGCAAATCTTTAAAAACATCATAGAGATGCCAGGCCTACAAATTAATGGAAAGATAATCAATAACCTAGGATATGCTGACGATACTGTACTACTAGCAGAAAATCCTAAAGATCTACAACAATTACTTAATGAAATAAACATGACAAGCAAAAAATATGGACTAGATATGAATATCAAAAAGACTAAAACTATGATCATAAACTAAGAAAATACTCAAAATCCACAAGTGGATATCAAAATTGAAGGAATGGCAAGAATTGAAGACAGTTCAGAACTACAACTACCTTGGACATACTATAACTAGTGATTAAAAATGTACAACTGAAATAAACAAAAGAATAGGAATGGCAAAAAGTAATTTTAATGTCATGAAGAACATACTAACATCAAAACAGATAACACCAGGGCTAAAACTAAGAATAGCAAAATGTTACATCTTCTCAATATTCCTATATGGTGCTGAAACATGGACATTAGACATGAAAACAGAACAGAGAATTGAAGCCTTTGAAATATGGATATATAGAAGAATAGGTAGAATTGGATGGAAGGAAAAGAAAACAAACGACGAAGTCTTAAAACAACTAAAAATAAAAACAGAACTACTAAACACAATTAGAACAAGACAAATGGGCCGTGTTAAAAGACACAACAGCCTACTGAAAGTAATCCTGGAGGGGAAAATACAAGGTAAAAGGGGCAGAGGGAGACCAAGACTAACATGGACGAGTAATATCAAAAGATGGGCAAATCAGTTTATAACTACCTGCACCAACAAAGCAAGAGACAGAGCAGAATGGCGCTCCATGGTAGCCAACCTTCGTTGCGGAGACGGCACTCGATGATGATGATAATGGAAAATGCATTTTACTTTGGGAGAACCGCACATAAAAGAAGAATAGCTATCATGTTAGAAAGAGTAAAAAAGCAAAACAGTGAAAGGATTTTGGCCAGTGTCAGAAATAATTCTGCTAATAAAACAGAGTAGACCAATGGATATCAACATAATTCAAGCTTATGCACCAACAAGTACATATATTAGCAAAGAAGTAAACATTTACACCTTTTTCAGGGAGCAAGATATGACCATGGAACAGTGTAAATCACAAGAAATAACTATTCTATTAGGAGATTTCTCTCTCTCTCTCTCTCTGCGTTCAGGACTCAATCAGAGTAAGGATTCCAGACTCTCATATGAAGTCAGCTGTCAGGCTAAGTGTGTTGATCGCCCCCACAGACAGAACATCACAATTAGAGTCTGTCAGATCCACTCTGACTGAACACCCGTTAATACGTTGCACTGTGTTCTGCGCCAGTGGCCCAGTGCATCCGATTTCAGCCAGCATTTTTTTCAGGTTTGCTTTCCTTAGCCTTTGATTGTCCCCAATCTTCCTGCAAGGCAGCAGTTGATCTTTTCTGTCGGGGGATTCTGCCCTTAGATGGTCGGCCTTCCCAGGTTTACGAGCACCATCTGCCCGAGTCACTAGAGGTGACTAACACAGACATGCGACTTGTAATATGAGGAAACTGCAACAAGGAACACATTTCATGCATAGCCTTCATTTGTTCCCGCCGCCTATCCCCATATACCGGTAAGTCACGTCCTCTTGAAAATGATGATCATCGTAGCACTTGATGATGTTAGGCCATCGTTGATGACTCCAATTCCGAACATATAGACACACAGTCAGTCGTCAAATTATTCTTGTTGCACATCAAACAGCAGACCGTAAGATTTGCGCATGGCCGGTTTAGGGAACCAATACGATGACGTAGGACACAATGTCGCCAAACTCATAATCTCGATACCTTTAGACTTAGGAGATTTCAATGCAAAGGTAAGAACAGCTTAAGTGCAAAATATGACTGGAGGACATGGTCTGGGAGAGACAAATGACAGAGGAGATAGATTGGTAGACTGGGCAAAGACACATGAAATGATTATAGTTAATACTTGGTTCAAACAACACCCTAGGAGACTATGGACATGGCAAAGCCCAGACAAAAAAGTACACAATCAAATTGATTTTATACTGGTACAGAGAAGATTCAGGAATGGGCTAACATCTGCTAAAACAAAGCCAGGGGCAGATTGCAATAGTGACCATGTACCAGTAGATGGAAAAATGAGAATAAAACTACGGAAGGCACATACATCCCCAAGAAATTAGATCTAGATGTGCTTAGAATAGATAGATAGATGAGTGATAAGTACAGTACGATAGTACAAAATAGATATAATGCTATTGAGAAAATACAGAACATCGAAAGAAGTGGGAATTGCTCAAACAATCGATTCAACAAACATCAGAAGAAGTAATACCAGTAACTAAAAGAACTAACAAAAAGTTTTTGGAAAGTATTATCTCACTAAAATTACACTATCCTACTACACTACCCAAATTATACTATACTGCCGTACAACACTACACTACCCTACTACACTATCGTGGAACTTCTGGTCACTATGGCGGATAGACGACAGGACTGTTGAGGCTCTGTTTGAAAAATTTTCCTTGTTGCAGTTTCCTAATATACCAAGTTCGGCTTGATGCAGGAGCTACTGAGTTAGATGTTCTGTGCACACCGTGAGCTGTGTATTTTATCTGGATCGTGTTTATTCCGATTGTTTACGATGAATAATGATACCATACGACGAAGAGCCATTTGGCTGCGTTCACTTTCGGTGCGGTTACGCCATATGTTTTTGGCGTGTGCTGTAACTGCTATGATGGGGACTGCAGTTGTCTTTCTTTGTTTGGGCCCTACAATGAGATGAGTTTTAATTTCGAATGATTCCATTGGCACAGGTATTTGAGTAATTATGGATTTTAATTCGTTTGCAGTGATATGGGGGCCTTCGACTAACAACAACAGGAAGAAAAGAAGACAAAGTTTCAAGATTGTGAAATGAATCAAAGGAAGGAAATACAATAATGGGACAGGAGAAGATAATGGAAAGATGGACATAAAATATAAGTATAAACTCTATTATGATGAATGACCAGAGCTAAACAATTCAAACAGATACACAGGACCCCCAATAGTGCAGAGTGAAGTGGAGGAGGCAATTCAACACATGAAAAGGGACAAAGCTACAGGTCCCAACAATATAACAATCGAAGAGATAGATGCAATAGTAGAGCTGGGAGTACAAGGCATAATAAAACTACTCAATGATATATATAACACTGGACACATACCGGAAGATCTACTAAAATCTATCTTTGTAGCCATACCGAAGAAGTCAGGCGCCACTGATTGTGAAAATCATCGCACATCTCATGAGCCATATGACAAAAATATTACTAAGAATCATCATGAGACGTATAAGAAACAAAATAAAGCAAGAAATAAATGAGGGAAAATGTGAATTTGTGGAGGGAAAGGTCACCAAAAATGCAATATACATCCTGAGAACATTAGTGAAAAGAGCTATAGGTGTAAAGAAAAGATATGTATATGTGCTTTATAGACTACTCAAAAGTATTTGACAAAGTAAAACATGTGGAAATAATCAATAGGCCGGAGAAATTAAATATTGATGACAACGATCTGAGAATCATGGAAAAAAACTGTATGTACTGGCAACAAACGGCAGCCATAAGAATTAGCAACCAAACAGGAGCGTTCCAATTTATAAAAGAAGGAATCAGACAAGATTGTGTTCTATCCCTGGATTTGGTTTTATTTTACAGCGACAATATTAAGAAAACAATAGAAGACAAAAAAGACATTGAAATCAACGGTTATAACATGAACAATTTGCGATATGAGGATGACATAGACTTAATAGCAGAGAGAGAGAGAGAGAGAGAGAGAGAGAGAGAGAGAGGGGTGGTAGAGAGAGAGAGAGAGAACGAACTGCATGAAATGATAGACATAATAGTAAAAAAAAGCAACAAGAAAGTCTCAGTTTGTATGGTAAGAAAACGGAAGTAACGGTCATATCGAAGAAACAATCATCACCATCATACAGCCTAAAAATAAACTTACAAATCTGAAACAAGTGCAACGCTTCAAATACTTCGGCACAATAATAGCATCAGATGGAAGATGCACAACAGATATAAAAAACACAATAGTTCAGGCCAAAATAGCATTTCAGAAAATTGTTGTTGCGTTCGCCAGCTTTCATCTCTGACGAAGTCCATAGAGACAAGGAACTGACTTTTGCGTATTAATCCATTTTCTCTGGCAGCCGTGTGCACAGGGGTCCCTCGCCGCACAGGCAGATAACTCCGACTTCGGAGGTTCTCATGTTTTTTTCCGTCGATGGGTAACTGACGTTTCAAGCCGGGTCTCGCTGCTGAGACCAGGGGTGGTTGCCGCAGAGAGAAATCATAAATAAAAATCCCAACCGGTGTAGACGAGATTTGAACCTACAACCTCTCTGTATCGAGGCCGGCGTCTTGCCCCAAGACCAACAAATCTCCCATGGACTGGGAATATGAGGAAACTGCAACAAAGAACACTTTTCATGCATAGCCTTCAATGGTTCCTGCCGCATATCCACCATATACCCCGAAGTTCACGTCCTCCGGAAAATGATGATCATCATATTTTTAAAATGTATAACGCTTGATGATGTTAGGCCATCGTTGTTGACTAGAATTCCGAACATATAAACACGCAGTTAGTCGTCAGATTATCCCCGTCGCACATCAAACAACAGACCGTAAGATTAGCGTAAGACCGGTCTAGGGATTTACAATGAGCTATTACGAAGACGTAGCACACATAACAATGTCGAACTCACAGAAATGACGACGCGCCCTTTAGATTCTTTATTACTCTAGTGAATGCAGCCTACGACGAACAAAACCTCAGTGGAAATTCCCTAAAGAGATGAAACTGCGGTTGACGAAGCATTTCACATTAATGAGTAACATGTAAATAACTTGCGTCAAGGAATTCCAACAACGGTCATGAACAGCACCAATGTGGCGTAAAGCGCAGAACAAGTCTAGACAGTGGAAGGTCTCATTCACAACACTTGATTTGTCAAAAAGGGACTGTTGCCGGCGTACGACTTCGCTTTAGAGGCGCAGATGTAATAAGTACATAATCATTTTGATTTTAACGCAGAAAAGTGCAACGGAGAACCGAAATTAATCAGACCCCGAATGCACTTTCTGCAGCGATCGAGAGGACGTGGACTAGATCCGCCATCTTGGAGACGGAAGTCTCCGATGTCATTTCAGAAAATGAAAAACGTCTTAGGCAACAAATCTATGTCAATAGAAATGATAGTTCATCGTCGATATTTGGTGCAAATTCTGACCAATGGAAGCGATTCATGGACAGTAGACAAACAAATGACAAGACGATTAGAGGCAACAGAGATGGGGTTTCTCAGAAGAATGTTGAAAGTTCCCTAAACAGCTGAAAAGACCAATGAGGAAATTCTCAAAGAGGTCAACACAAAAATAGAGCTCCTTAGAAACAGCAGAAATAAACATTTTTTGGGCACCTTATTAGAAGAGGAAAGTTGGAATACTTGGTAAAATATAGGGAAAGAGACATCGAGGACGACAAAGAGAGAATGTACTAGATAGTTTGATGCCATGGCATGGAAAATAGTCAACAACAGAATTGGTACGATGCACTGTGGATCATTGTGGAAGAACATGATCGCTTACACCAACCGGTATGGCACATAATGATGATGACATGTTGTTTATTGTGTATTCTATCAAAATATTTGGTGAAGTCTATCAAGCAGACATATATTGGTTTGTGTCTCTGTACTTTTCGATTAATGTCCTCATGCAGAAAACGGCTTTTGTCCTACTACTTTTCCTAAATCCAAATTGTTGTTCTAATTCCATATTCTTCTTCTTTTCTTCCTCATCTGCCTTTCAGCGTCGAGGGGAGATATAATTTGCTGTCTTTTACTCTTTCTGTTCGCATCTGCTGCTGTTATGTTTCCTAGTACATGTACTTCTAATATTACATCGACCCATCTTTTTCGTGGTCGACCCTTGGGTCTGGTGTTCTCACAACGTTTGTTGAAGGCTCGTTGTATTGTGTTTTGTTCTTTCTGCCTTGTCACGTGGCCAAACCATTGTATCTGTTGTTTCCTTATATATTCTATGGCGGGGGCTATTCCTAGCTTTTTTTTTTCTCAGTTTTTCATTTCTGATCTTATCTCTCAGACTGTTTCCTGTCATTCGTCTAACACATTTCATCTCTGTAGAGGTTATTTTTCTTATTGTTCTTGCATCTAGGGTCCAGGTCTGGCATTGGTAGCACAACGTTGGGATGAAGATTGTATTGTATAGTACTCGTTTTGCCTCCAGAGTTATTTCCTTGTTGGACAATAATGGTGATAACTGTCCGATGATTTGACATGCTTTGTTGCATCTTGATTCTATCTCTGCTGTTTGAGAATTATCGTTTGTCCTTAGACTTCCTAGGTATTTGAATTCCTCTACTTGTTTTAGTTGTCTGCCTTCTATAGTTATGTTGATGTTCTGCTTATTTTTGGCGACATTCATAACTTCTGTTTTGTTGATGTTGATTTTCATGTTGTTTTTTTTGTGCCTGAGATGTTGAGTTTGTTTAAGTGTTCTTGTAGGTCTTCTATTGTTTCATGTATTAGTGCCTGATCGTCTGCAAATACAAGCTCGTTGATCTCCTCTGTCTCTGATGGGTTGGCTAGCTTGCATATATGGTCCATGTATATAATAAACATTAGGGGGGATAGTACGCACCCCTGTCTTACACCTGATCTAACTTCGAAGTGGTCTGTGTAGCCTGCTGCTGTTCTTACCCTGCAGCTGCTGTTGACGTAGAGGCTTTTAATAAGGTTGGTTAGATGTTGGCTTACTCCGTATGTTGTTAGTATCTCCCACAGTGGTTCTCTGTTTACTTTGTCGAATGCTTTTTCCTGGTCAATGAAGACTATGTATAAGTTTTGATTGTGTTCTGTCGTTTTTTCTGTTCGTTCAGCTGTTTTAGTGTGAATAGTGCGTCGGTACATCCTCTGTTTTTCCGGAACCCCATTTGAGAATCACTTAATTGTAGTTCTATTATTGGCCTCAAGTCTTTTTTCCAAGATTTTGGTGTATAGCTTTCCTATATGGCTGAGAAGAGATATACCTCTATATTGATCGCAGTCTCTTTTGCTACCTTTCTTTTTCCATATTGGTATGATGATTGCCTTGCCTGTTGTCAGTCTACAGGGGCCTGTTATTGATGGCATGCTGCATTAAATATTCTGTGCAGCCATTGCATTCTTGTACATTGGTTATTTGATATTGGCTCTCCGTCTTTGTCATTTATCAGCTCAGTAGGATCATGGTTTTCTTTTCTCGATCTTGTGGCTTTTACTGCTTTGTAGAAATCTCTTGTGGCTGTCTTGAAGTCCCTGCTCATGTTTTGTCCAAATTCTGTCCATTTCTTTTGCTTAGCCTCTTTGATCAACATTTTAACTCTTTTTCGACCTGAGGCATATTTTTCATATTTTTCTTGATTCTTGGTCTCCCTCCAATTTTTAAACAGTTTCTTCTTTTCCTTAATTGCTTCTCTGATTGTTTAGTTTCACCACGGGGTGCTCTTTTTCCCATCTCTTGTTCTTAGCTTCGTTCCACAAACTGTGTTAGAAATGTTGGTTACTGTTTCTTTAAATTGTTTCCACTCTTATTCTACTGTGCATACTTCGTTAGGGAGTTTCTTGAATTCCTCTGTTAGTTTTTCTTCAGGAGTTTTCCTTGTTTCTTGATCTTTTAATTGTTTTATTTTTATTGTCTGTTCTTTTCGCTTCTTTTGTTTGTTTTCGTATATTCTCTTTATTTTTGGCTGTCTTAGTGTGATCATAACCATCTTGTGATCCGTGTCGTCTGTAATATTTGGGATTGCTCTGCTGTCGGTTACTCTTTTCTTGTTCTGTTTTCTTGTTAGTATAAAATCTATCTGGCTTCTGCATGTTGTGTCATTCCATTTGTACCAGGTGTATACTTGCGACTCTCTGTGTTTGAAGAATGTGTTGGTGATAAATAAATCATTTTGATTGCATAGCTCCAGCAGTCCGCTTCCATTTTCGTTTTTATATCAGCTGTTTTATCGCCAAAGGATCCTAAGATATCACTGTTCTCACTGTTGCGTTTCCCAGGCCTTTCATTAAAATCTCCCATCACTAACATTCGTCGCTTTCGTCAATCTTGTTAATGATTTCACTCAGTGTGTCGTAGAATTCTTCGCTGTCTCTTTCATTGTTGTTGCATGGTGCATAGATTTGAATGTAATTTGTTTGTCGATCGTCTTCTAGTAGTTTAATTGTGATAATTCTTTCTGAATAGTATTTTATTTCTAGAATGTTCTTTGCGTGTTCTGGGTCGATGATAAAACCTACTCCATGTGTTGCTCTTTCTGTGTTGTCGACTCCTGAGAATATTTTCGTGTAGTTCATGTGTGTTTTCTTTATCTGTTGTCATTTTACTCTGGTGTCCGCTAATTCTAGTATTTTAATTTTCCTTTTTGTCATTTCTTCTATAAGTTCGACTTCTTTATTTTTTATCCCGCATATATTTATCGTTGCTACTTTAATCTCCATCTTCTGTGTATTTCTCTGAGCATAAAACATTTATCCCTTACCGACCTGCTGAGTCAGTCGTAAGTTAAGGGCTTAACTTAAGAAAAACACACGTTGGGGGTTTAGCCCGACTGATGTTTCCCCCCACGTGTTTGATCGCTAAGGTCTCACATGCGATCTTTTACGATCTAAATATAAAACTTTAACTAGTTACATTTTAAAAAGTACTTATCAGTTCTTATCCACCTCCTTGGTAGAAAACTTTACACAACTTTTCGAAAATTATATCCCGTTGGAAACACAATATATTAAATCACTTTAATCACACAATCTACACTCCGAATATAAAATACCCGCCATCTTGGTCGCCATCTTATTCCATATTGATATTCTGAATACTTCCTTGTATAACTTTTAGCAAGATTTTTGCTACATGGCTCATTATGCTTATTGTTCTAAAATCACTGTATTCAGCTGCACCATTCTTTTTAGTCAATGCAATGAAAGTTCATGTTTTTGGTTCATCTAGTATGTATCATGTGTTGTACATGTAGTTGCATATGTCTGTGATCACCTCAATGCCAAAATCGTCTGGAGCCTTTATCATGCCTATCTGTATGTTGCCAAGTCCTGCAGCTTTTTTCCTTTTTCATTGTTTGTATAGCTTTTCCACTTCAGATTTTAAGATATTATAACCTGACGTATATTGTATGGTTGGTTTCTGTTTTCTTTCGTCATAAAATAATTATGTTATATATTCCTGCCATCTATTGATTACATCTTCATTGTCTGTTAGCGTGTTTTCTTTTTTGTTTGCAATAAATCCATTTTCTGTAGCTTTATTAATTTTTTTATTGGTCTATCTCTTTATTTCTGTGCATCCACCTTAAGTCTTGTTTTTTTCCTATAGTTTCGATTTCTAGACATCTTTGGTTGAGCCAGTCTTCTTTTGCCTTTTTGCATCTTTTTGCGTATTTCATTATCTATTTTGTTGTATTGGATAATGTTCTCGCTTGTCTTCTTTCTTCCACTTTTTTTTTCCAGAATGGCATCAGTCATCCATTTTTTTTGTAAGATATCGCAAGTTTCTTGTATGCTTTTCTTTATATATATTGCCACTTGTTTCTTTGTAACTTTTTCATTTGGATTTTTTCTTCTGTACTTCTCAATCCCTTCTTCTAAGGGGTTAAGGCAAAGAAATACAAATGAATGCATAAAAATGCTAAGCTGCAGTAAAGCTGAATGTGAGGGGAAATTGAAAAAAAAAATAGAAAAAATGGTATGGTAAAACCTTTACGTGATTAGTAGGCGACACAGATTTGAACGACGTTTCGGCTCAATAGGCTTTCAGCAGGAATTTTTTTGTTTGGATTGATTAATGTAATCATATAACATAATTTCCGGTCCAGGTTCAAGATGGATCTTACCTCTTGCACTGAATGGTTGATCAGCGGCCTAACAAGACACCATAGTAAAATATCAATTGCTATCAAAACGGAAACTCTAGTCCACAATTATAATTACAAGGCAGTAACATTTTCATAGATTTAGACATAACATGAGAATCCCTAACACGCATCGCTCTGGCATCAAGTGACTGAAATAAAAACTACATATGGAGATCAAAAGTACTCAGTAAACGAACAAAACTTAAATTGTTCAACTCTTGCATGATAGCAGTGCTAACAGATGGATGTGAAACTTGGAATACTAACTCACTGATAAATAAACCTACTCTCTGATTCTCTCTCTGTTTGCGATCAGGACTCAATCAGAGTAGGATTCCAGACTCTCACATGAAGTCAGCTGTCAGGTTCAGTGTGTTGATCGCCCCCACAGACAGAATATCACAATTAGAGTCCGTCAGATCCACTCTGATTGAACACCCGTTAAAACGTTGCACTGTGTTCTGCGCCAGTGGCCCAGTGCATCCGATTTCAGCCAGCATTTTATTCAGGTTTGCATTCCTTAGCCTTTGATTGTCCCCAATCTTCCTAATTAACTCTCTGATTAAACTTATCGATCAGTAAAAAGAAAAATAGTGTCACCCTGGCTTTAAGATAAGACTTAAGGAATTGGCACATAAGTACCGTGTTTGATTCTTGTTTGAAGTAATCATTTTTTTTTTTGGGGGGGGGGGGGGAAGGGGGCGAAGATTAGGGCTTGGGTGGGGGTTCTTTTGCAATGATCCATGATCTAATCAGGCGAGACCGACGCCTAATCCTATCAGAAATTGACGACAACACTTTGGTAACGCGTTCAACTTGAGTACTAAAAGAAATCCTTGACAGTCGAAAGAAACAGAAGTTATGTCCTAGGCCCTGAAATATATTCCTCTCGTTTAAATAAAACCGTCTTTGGTGTATCTATTATATTTTTGGTGTATACCAGGAGGGATATAAGGCTGGAGAATACAAGTTTCCATTGCCGTTTCCATGAGGTGTTTTGGTCAGAATGTTCATGTTACACCGGATGTAAAAATCCTGCCATTATAAAAATCAACTTTCTGAAATGATCCCAAGAAAAGTTTGATCTGTAATATATATATATATAATGCCGATATTTTTTTGCCCGATCAAGAAAAAAACTCTTCCATCCGAATACAAAGGTAATGGTTCTATTTGCAGCAATAACTTTGCGTTACTTACACTAGGATAACATTCAGCTTTGGCACATCCTGTTAAGAAACTACAATGACTAAACTGTCAAAATTCACTCTGCTTGGTCAATAACCTGAAAGTAATAATGGATTGGTTTCAGGAGAGTGGCTAGAGTAAAAAAACCATCCAATTTTCTCGCACACAAAGTGTGCGCCGTTTGGCAGGCTTAGCTACAACGGCGTCACTCGAGACACGTGTTGAATTTGAGCCACAAAGATCTGATGAGTGTTTATGGCAGAGGTCGGCAACCATTATTGGGACATTCACGCGTTTCTCCCTGGGGGTGTGGCTTTGAAACATGAAGGGAAAATGAAAAGGAAAAAAAAAACATATTCAACAGCAATTAGTAACAACGGTGTGTCGGGCAGATCAGATCATATTAAGAAACGGTGATTCGGACAGATAAGATCAGCGAGCTCTATGTTGGCGACTTTGTGATTCAAAGAAGCACGCTCACGGCTAATTATGAATATACTTTCACGTTTGTCTTTCGCGCAGTTTAAATTCTTCTGATTGAACGCTTCTGACGATTACAGGAAGGATGACTTGCAACCACACATTACAAAGTTATGTGAATCATATCCAGGGACATATATTTGGGAGCTAATTATTCAGTCAATGATAATGAAGTGAAATGAGACAGTGCACGAGCAAGCACTGGTAACTTCTAATACATGAAACAACTGAGGACCTGCAAGAACATATCAACAGGCTAAACAACACTTGTAAACAATACAACATGAAGATCAGCATAAACAAAACCGTAGTAATGGCAATAGCGAGAAAGAAAGAAAAACTAAACATCATAATAGATAATACGCCTTTGAAGCAAGTAGACAATTTTAAATATCTGGCTAGGACGTTAACACAAGACAATAACCAAGAGACAGAGATAGATATAAGGTGTAACAAAGCATGCCAAGTTATAGGCCAAGTATCAACACTATTGGAAAACAAAGCAATAACTACGGAAGCAAAAAGGGCAATATACAAATCCATTTTTCTACCAACTCTGTGCTATCAGTGCCAGAATTGGACGCTGGACTCTAGAACAATAAAGAAGATAACGACCACCGAAATGAAATGTGTCAGAAGAATGACAGGAAACAGCTTAAGGGACAGAGTAAGAAACACTGACCTGAGGAAGAAACTCGAAATTGAACCAGCCATCGAATACATACAGAAACAACAGATAAATTGGTTCGGCCACATAACAAGACAAAAAGAACTAGCAATGACTCAGAGGGCCATAAACAAACGCTACGAAAACGCTAGATTAAGAGGAAGACCGAGAAAGAGATGGATAAAGGGAATACTAGAGTCACTAGGAGGGATAACACCAGAAGAGGCCAACAGAAGAGCAAAGAATCGCAGATTGTATCTCCCCTCGACGCCAACGGCAATGGAGGAAGAATAGAAGAGAAGAAGAATGATAATGAAGCTACAACAGTGTCCAGTCTGTGTGGACATCAGGTCAAGAGATGAAAATGTTAGAAAGGAGCGCAATGCGGGAAGACACAGAAGAACAAATCAACACAGAACTGGAGTAAACAGCCTCCACACACTGAGGGACATGCTGGGGAGGAGATCTAAACACTTATGGACATGTGTCTGTCGTTCAATGAGGACGATCCGTCGACCAAACTAAACTACTTCAGACCAGCAAGGCTAGGGAATCGAATACTGAATTTCAATAAGGAAACATACATACATTTGTTCATTTCAATCAGAGAAATGAAGCTTTTAACATAAGCACTCCAGTACATAGGTGTACAGTCTTCGCTCTAAACGTGAGAAGGCTTGGCGCTCGGCTAACTGCGGTGTTGCTATGACAGCGGTTGGTGACTTGAGTGCAATGACGTATGCAGGTGCTAGCACGAAAGTATTTGCACTTTAAAGAGATAGCTTTGTATTTCTAACACATTCTGTGGTATTGTTGTCGGAACGTAAATAATTTTATTTCTAAACGCGTTTATGGTGTTTCTGTTAGTTAAGTTGTGGCTCAATGATTGTGTGTAGTGAGTAATAAACTAAAACTGGTGATATAATTAATGAACTACTGGGGAAAAAATGTCATTTTCCTGGTATGGAGATCAGCTTTATTTTGTGACAATTGAGTTATTGAGATATTGAGTTATTGAGTTATTGAGATATTGAGTTATTGAGTTATTGAGATATTGAGATATTGAGTTATTGAGATATTGACTTATTGAGATATTGAGTTATTGAGTTATTGAGATATTGAGTTATTGAGTTATTTGCGGGTCATCATCATTGCACTCCGAATATGTCCACAGGTGCTCAGATCCCCTCCTCAGTAAGACTCGCTGTGTCCAGCGACTGACGACTCCAATTCTGTGTTGGTTGATAAGTCTTCTTACACGGCCACTAAGTTTCTCATTTCTGGCTGTGCCCATCTTAATTCCATCATCCGAATGTGACAATTATAAACTTCAACCATCTCTTCCAAATCTTAAAAGTGAACTTATGTTTATTTATATAAAAGAACATTGTATATACCGGACGTTTTAATTACAGGAAATAGGGTATGGCGAGAGAGTTTAAAGAACAAGCTTTTTAGACTAGGCATCCAGGGTCGTTTGTTCAATTGGGTCTCTCAATACCTTCAGGATAGAACGGCCAGAGTAAAAGTGCAAGGTCAACTAAGTAAGAAGGTCACAATCGAACAATGTGTCCCACAAGGCGGAGTCTTGTCCCCAACAGTCTTTTTACTTTTCATAAATGACATCGTAATGGACATTCCACCCGGAATACACTCAGCAATAAACGCAGATGATCTGCCGTTATGGGCTCGCGAGGAAAGTATGTCGATGGCTGGATCAACTGGGTTGATGCCCTAGGTGAATTTGAAAAATGGACGAACACCTGGTTCTTACCAATTAACGAAAAAAAAACTACATATACAATTTTCAGCCTTTCAAGAAACACACTCTCTGCAAACTTGAAGATAAAAGTCCATACACTCCCTATTGACCAAAACCCAACATATCTTGGCGTCACCATGAACCGCAGAAATTGGAAAATCAGACAGAGCAAGAAAAACAGCCAGAAAACGAACTAATATTATGAAGAAATCGGCAAGAACGAACTGGGGAGCAGAAAGCTATATCT
This sequence comes from Megaustenia siamemsis, assembly GCA_032433765.1. NCBI lineage: Eukaryota > Metazoa > Mollusca > Gastropoda > Stylommatophora > Ariophantidae > Megaustenia > Megaustenia siamemsis. Next base: position 35,248,891 of record JAVIAB010000108.1, on the reverse strand, counting down.
TGAAGCGACTACACTTAGGAAGAGTCAGACCAGTACTAGAGTATGGAGTCACATCCTGGGCTATGGCTTCCAAATCACACTTTAGCAAAATTCACAGAACACATAACCTAGCTGCCCGTATCATAGGGTGACCATTTTTCCCCCATTGTTTTCGGGGACATTTGTCATATTTTTTTACAATTTATGTTATCAATATATACAATTTATATATATTTATAATATGTGTGGGTAGGTGTGTGACTGTGTGTGCGCAAGAAATTTTTTATTAAAAGAAACATTTATTTATTCACTGAAATCGGGGACAAAATCGGGGACAAATTTTTTTCGGGGACAACGTCTACACTTCGGGGACTGTCCCCGAAAATCTGGGACGAATGGTCACACTACCGTATCATTACTGGTGCTATGAAATCTACACCTATCGAGATTCTAGAAACAGGAACAGGTTTATAACCCTTAGAAGACAGACGGGTCACTAAAGTATTGCAACAAGCGGAGAAATATAGAAGGCACCTTAGCCACCAGTAGTGATGGTGGCAGTTTTCCCACTCTAAAAGTGCACGTGCATGCACCGAAAATTTTTTGGGGGGGGTTCGTCAGTTTGTCGAAACGGTCCACTGCGTCTGAGAGATTAACTCAGGTAAATTGAAAAGATCGTGGCTCGGTGGTAATCGGCTTATCGTGTAGTGCGTGCGGGTCGTGATCGGCTCTCGCGGTGTGTTAGATGAAAATATTTGGGAAAGAGTATTTTAAAGTATTTTAAAAGAGTATATTTGTGAAAGTAAAAATTCAGAATTATTAAAAAAATATGTATTTGTGAAAGTAAAAAACTCAGAATTATTAAAGAAAAAAAAATAGTCTCCCACCAGGATTCGAACACGGGGTCTACTGCGTGACAGGCCAGGCACTTAGCACACGGTCCACTTCGTCACTTTGTTGAACGGTCCACTGCGTCTGACAGATTAACTCAGGTAAATTGAAAAGATCGTCCGTCAAACAGTCGGTTGCGTCTCAGGATATTTCAGTTAACCAACCAGCCCTCAGGTAAAACCCCGATTGAAAAAAAACGGACCTATGTTAAAAATAATAAAATATAATGATGAAAAATCAATATTTTTAAAAACTTAAAATGAAGGGAAATTTAAAATATAGGCGATCTCGTAACTGATTGGGTCGCGGATCTCGCACTACAATTTTTAGTGATCACGTGCCACCCTCAACACCATCATCAACCTTCATGTCCTATCATCACCAACATACCACACAAAGTATCAAACCGATTATTATTCGGCGGCGGTCGGCATGTGAGGTGGGGGGTATTAGCCGACAGGAGGCGACATGTAAAAAATGCTGACAAGCAATGACTTTGAAGGGGTATTGTTAGGAAAAGGATTAGGTAAATACGACTATCTCGCGGGCGGGAATGGGTTGGTCGGCACAGGGTGTGTTATTGTAGTATCGCTAACATCATGTGCCAGGATAGCGGTTCTTGGGGAAAGATTATTGGTCGTGTGTGTTATCGCTACCAACATCATCATGTGTCGTGTAATAAGGTGTAAAGTAAAAGTACCCCCCGTCACGCCAAGTGGCGTATAGGGAAATATGGTGTTAGTGACCCTATATTTTACAGACCTTCAGCACATGATTTTTGGGGGTAATGTGGTCAGTATTACGCCCGTGCTGCTTTTACTTTCCCAGAAAAAATCCGGTACCCATTTAAGGCTGGGTGAACCCGGAGCCGTCGGTTGGGATCAAACCCTACCCCTTGTCCGTAGTAGTCCAGTTCACTAACCACTGAGCTATCACGGCTCCTACTAATTTTTAGGGAATTAGTAAAACCCAGGTGTCCTCGCCAGGATTACGAACCCCGGCTGTTGCCGTGGTAAGCCAACCGCCTATCGATTGCGCTAACCGGACACCCTGTAATAAGGTGTGCTAATATTAAATAGTGACGCTCGCTCTTTCTTATTCAATGTAAAGCAAAACAAAATTCTATATTTCACAACTTTATTAATACAACAAATATACAACATATATATATTACTGTCCGGTTGCTGATAAGTTTAAGCGTCTGGGTTTCCTACACAACCGCCCTCCATTTTGACAAAACCTTGATCAAAGCTGGAATAGGTAATTGGTGACTCTGCTGAAACATCCGGGCATCCATATTGGCTGCCGGATCTGTCGTCTGATTAACAAGAGTGAGGTTCCCTTGGTTAACAAAAGGGGGCGTGTAGTTGATCTGGTTAACAACAGGTGGCGTGTAGTTGAGGTTAGCATAAGCGGTTAAAATTTCCTCTCGCATCTCGACTAACGTGATAAATTCCTCTCTCGATAGTGTTATCATAGTTCTGGTAGGAAACTTCAAAAAACTATAACCGCTAGATGTCCTTATATTAATCAATAATCTGTTACGAAAAACACAAACCGAGACTGCCTTAACGCCATCTTTAGACAATGGAGCTACCCCTCTGCCTTCATGTCCTATCATCATCATGTGCCACCCTCAACAACATCATCAACCCTTCATGTCCTATCATCATCATAATCATCATCAAGCCACACAAAGTATCAAACCAATTATTAGTGACACATCATCATCATGTGCCACCCTCAACACCATCATCATCCCTTCATGTCCTATCATCATCATCATGTGCCACCCTCAACACCATCAGCATCCCTTCATGTCCTATCATCATCATCATCATCATCATCAAGCCACACAAAGTATCAAACCGATTATTAGTGACACATCATCATCATGTGCCACCCTCAACACCATCATCAACCCTTCATGTCCTATCATCAACATCATGTGCCACCCTCAACAACATCATCAACCCTTCATGTCCTATCATCATCATACCACACAAAGTATCAAACCGATTATTAGTGACACATCATCATCGTGTGCCACCCTCAACACCATCATCATCTCTTCATGTCCTATCATCAAGCCACACAAAGTATCAACCAGCGAAATTCTCTCTCTCTCTCTCTCTCTCTCTCTCTCTGTGTCTCTCTTACATTCATGGTAAAGCAAAACAAAATTCGTTCTATATTTCAGAGCTTTATTATTAATACAACAAATATACAACACATATTTGAAAATATATATATATTACTTTCCGGTTGTTGACTTTGGGCATCCGCGGGCCCCTCGAAGCCGAGGTACCCACGGGGCGAGCAAACGATAAATGATACGGTCTTATGTGCTGTCTCGATGAAAAAGGCATGAGAATTCTGGTAAGTTTCGCGCCACGACACTTAAGAAGTATATAATAAACACAATATAGACCGCACGTGTTGCTAAACAAATCTTGCAACAACAAATCAGGCAACTCACCAAACACATCCAATTTGAACGCTCATAACGAATCAACTTCTGATATATATATATATATATATATATATATATATATATATATATATATAATATATATATATATATGATATATACAGTAAAATTAATATACTTATTTTGTTTTAAATTGCATACTTCCTGGAATGGAACTGTCTAGGTCTTGAGGTTTCTTGTTTGTGATAAGAAGGGCGGGCACTGTGCTGCCATCTTCATGTGCATTGGCCCAAGAAGTCGGAGTAATAACGGGCACTATCGAAAGTACAACAACGATAGTTTTAATAGGATATAGCATATACAAGATCAAAACAAAATAGGGAGGTCCTAGTCAATTCTACGTCATGGTGAAAGCAACATAATGATGATTAAATTGTAAAAGAAACTATTGTTTGAAGGGAGATAACTCATACAATATAGAAAAACATCAATGGCGGTTTGGTTATAGGCCATACCGTCGACTTAGACTATTAATTAACAAATATCTGCAAGAATGAGCCCTTCTGATGGAGAATAATAATCGAATTTTCGCGTTGTGCATCAGCTAATGCGATACCCATGTGACATTTGCCAGCGTTCGTATACGTCCCTTGGTTCTTTAAACAGACTATCCCCCTACTTAGAGCTCCGAAAAGCCAGATGTACTTCTCTCCCCATAACACCATATAACTTCCTCCGGTACTGGGACAGTTAACTCGTGAAGGTTCTGTATAAACTTTCGCACAAACACATCTTCTAACACCAACAAACCCGACTTCTGCTAAAACAAAAACATCTTATAACACCAACAAACCCGACTTCTGCTAAAACAAACACATCTTATAGCACCAACAAACCCGACTTCTGCTAAAACAAACCCGACTTCTGCTAAAACAAACCCGACTTCTGCTAAAACAAACCCGACTTCTGCTAAAACAAACCCGACTTCTGCTAAAACAAACCCGACTTCTGCTAAAACAAAAACATCTTATAACACCAACAAACCCGACTTCTGCTAAAACAAACCCGACTTCTGCTAAAACAAAAACATCTTATAACACCAACAAACCCGACTTCTGCAAAAACAAACCCGACTTCTGCTAAAACAAAAACATCTTCTAACACCAACAAACCCGACTTCTGCTAAAACAAACCCGACTTCTGCTAAAACAAACCCGACTTCTGCTAAAACAAACCCGACTTCTGCTAAAACAAACCCGACTTCTGCTAAAACAAAAACATCTTATAACACCAACAAACCCGACTTCTGCTAAAACAACCCCGACTTCTGCTAAAACAAAAACATCTTATAACACCAACAAACCCGACTTCTGCTAAAACAAACACATCTTCTAACACCAACAAACCCGACCTCTGCTAAAGCACAACATGTCCTTTGTCAAATTTTGAGTATGTATCTAAGATTTTGTTTTACTTTGCGTCTAACAATTTTTGACTATAGAACTTAAAAATCAATTTCTTTGTCTATCAAGATTCGAAACTTCATATGTTAGATTTTTATTTGTCGTTCTTAGATCAATTTGTAGCCATGTTCGACTTTCAGTTATGTGAAACAGATAACGATAGGGTGACATCTCCATACAGCTTGTCCTGGTATGGTACCTGTGATGGCCACAAGAGCCTTCTCTGGTCATCATACGTTGGGGACATGTTTGTAGCAGATGTCCCACAGACACATCCATCAGAGGTTCCTTTCCTTAATTTTGCGTCAAAATCAATATACCAGAGCATTCGAGATATTAGTCCACTCCTTTGCGGTGCCCCCCCCCCCCCCCAAAAAAAAAAAAAAACAACAACAAAAAACATCAACAACAAAAAACAACAGGCTAACCACCTTTTCTTCTTTTTCTTTCCTCATCTGCCTTTCAGCATCGAGGAGAGATATAATTTGCGGTCTCTTGCTCTTCTGTTCGCCTCTGCTGCTGGTATGTTTGCTAACGCTTCTAATTGTACATCGACCCATCCTCTTCGTGGTCGACAGTTGGGTCTGGTGTTCTCACAACATTTGCTGAAGGCTCGTTGTGTTTTGATCTGTCTGCCCTGTCACCTAGCCAAACTATTTTATCTGTTGTTTCCTTATATATTCTATGGTGGGGGCTATTCCTAGCTTTCTTCTCAGTTCTTCATTTCTGAGCTTATCTCTCAGACTGTTTCCTGTCATTCGTCTAACACATTTCATCTCTGAGATCACAAAAATTTAGGCACATAGTCAAAAAGGCGACCTCAAAACCCTAAAAATCTACTCCCACACTCATCTAAAAGTTACACCAAAACCGCACGAGATTTGCACCGTGCAAAAACATGCACAAGTTTGACACGCGCACCAGTTTGGCACAATGCACCAATAGACATCTCCATACCAAAAATTTACTTAAAAATCACTTGTATGATTGTTACGCCCCTTACGAAGGTGCATTGTGCCAGTGTGTGAGATACATACTCAAAATTTGACAAAGGACATGTTGTGCTTTAGCAGAGGTCGGGTTTGTTGGTGTTAGAAGATGTGTTTGTTTTAGCAGAAGTCGGGTTTGTTGGTGTTAGAAGATGTGTTTGTTTTAGCAGAAGTCGGGTTTGTTGGTGCTATAAGATGTGTTTGTTTTAGCAGAAGTCGGGTTTGTTGGTGCTATAAGATGTGTTTGTTTTAGCAGAAGTCGGGTTTGTTGGTGTTAGAAGATGTGTTTGTGCGAAAGTTTATACAGAACCTTTACGAGTTAACTGTCCCAGTACCGGAGGAAGTTATATGGTGTTATGGGGAGAGAAGTACATCTGGCTTTTCGGAGCTCTAAGTAGGGGGATAGTCTGTTTAAAGAACCAAGGGACGTATACGAACGCTGGCAAATATCACATGTGTATAGCATTAGCTAATGCACAACGCGAAAATTCGATTATTATTCTCCATCAGAAGGGCTCATTCTTGCAGATATTTGTTAATTAAGAGTCTAAGTCGACGGTATGGCCTATAACCAAACCGCCCTTGATGTTTTTCTATATTGTAGGAGTTATCTCCCTTCAAACAATAGTTTCTTTTACAATTTAATCATCATTATGTTGCTTTCACCATGACGTAGAATTGACTAGGACCTCCCTATTTTGTTTTGATCTTGTATATGCTATATCCTATTAAAACTATCGTTGTTGTACTTTCGATAGTGCCCGTTATTACTCCGACTTCTTGGGCCAATGTACATGAAGATGGCAGCACAGTGCCCGCCCTACTTATCACAAACAAGAAACCTCAAGACCTAGACAGTTCCATTCCAGGAAGTATGCAATTTAAAACAAAATAAGTATATTAATTTTACTGTATATATCATATATATATATATATATATATATATATATATATATATATATATATATATATATATGGCCCTTTTCGTCTTGTCAGACGGTCTAGTGGAGGCTATTGCGTATTTTTTTGAGGTATTGTTTTTGCCGAACAGCTTCTCTCGTGGCTAATTCTACCAATGTTTGACAAACACACGCGGTCACATAATGAACAGGTCAGGCTCGCTGGTCCACAGGGTTTACCATCCTTTTTCATGAGTCTCTTCTCTTCTAAGTCCTGTCTTAGAACAGTCTCAAATGTTGTTATACCGTTCCTTATACGTGCTCTCCATGATGTGCGATCACTTGCCAGATGTTGCCAGTCGTTTTCACAGATGGCGAAGTCTTTCAGAGATGATTTGCAGATATCTCTATATAATAGTTCCTCTTTTGGAAGTGAGTCAATGGTCATTTGCAGTTGTTGGTAGAAGTTGTCTTTCTCTTCGTCTGATGTAGCCAACGTTGGTGCATAGGCACTAATGATATTTATTGATCCACTCTTCGTATGTAGCTGGAGTATCATCAAGCGTTCAGACACTCCTTTTGGCGTGGTTATGGAGTTTATGTGTTTGTTATGTACAGCAAAGCCTACTCCATGTATACGTGGTTTTTCGGGGCTTAGGCCTTGCCAGAAAAAGGTATAGTTTTCTTCCTTTACAGAACCACAGTCTGAGAGTCTTGTTTCTTGTAGGGCAGCAATATCAACATGTAGCCTATTTAGTTCTTTATCTATGAGTGCTGTTGTTCTGATTTGTCCTTCTTTCAGTGTGCTTGTTTTAGTAAGTCCAGGGCACATGGTCCTTACGTTCCATGTGCCAAGTTTAAACATTGGTGCTTTCTTCCTCATTTCACTTTGCCTACTCTGCCTGGGCACAGGATATGGAGATAGTGCTTTACCCAGTCGCACTATCCCCCTCTCGACTTCGTTTCAAGGATTTCCGAAGGAGGGACAAAGTCCATACGTTCGGAATTGAAAGAAGGTGCAGGGGATGCCAGAAAGACGATTAACGCCGTCCACTGCCTTAGGGTCCCTCCCTCCGGATTTTTACTCTGGGTGTACTCCCATAACCTTCGATTCTAACTAGAAACTAGTCCACAAGGTAGTGGAGGGTTTTGTGGTCGAAGTTTCCCTTCTTCTAGACGGGTTGCCATATATATATATATATATATATATATATATATATATATATATATGATATATCAGAAGTTGATTCGTTATGAGCGTTCAAATTGGATGTGTCTGGTGAGTTGCCTGATTTGTTGTTGCAAGATTTGTTTAGCAACACGTGCGGTCTATATTGTGTTTATTATATACTTCTTAAGTGTCGTGGCGCGAAACTTAACAGAATTCTCATGCCTTTTTCATCGAGACAGCACATAAGACCGTATCATTTATCGTTTGCTCGCCCCGTGGATACTTCGGCTTCGAGAGGCCCGCGGATGCCCAAAGTCAACAACCGGACAGTAATATATATATATATTTTCAAATATGTGTTGTATATTTGTTGTATTAATAATAAAGCTGTGAAATATAGAACGAATTTTGTTTCCTTTACCATGAATGTGAGAGAGACAGAGAGAGAGAATTTCGCTGGTTGATACTTTGTGTGGCTTGATGATAGGACATGAAGAGATGATGATGGTGTTGAGGGTGGCACATGATGATGATGTGTCACTAATAATCGGTTTGATACTTTGTGTGGTATGATGATGATAGGACATGAAGGGTTGATGGTGTTGTTGAGGGTGGCACATGATGATGATGATAGGACATGAAGGGTTGATGATGGTGTTGAGGGTGGCACATGATGATGATGTGTCACTATTAATCGGTTTGATACTTTGTGTGGCTTGATGATGATGATGATGATGATGATAGGACATGAAGGGATGATGATGGTGTTGAGGGTGGCACATGATGATGATGATAGGCCATGAAGGGTTGATGATGTTGTTGAGGGTGGCACATGATGATGATAGGACATGAAGGCAGAGGGGGTAGTTCCATTGTCTAAAGATGGCGTTAAGGCAGTCTCGGTTTGTGTTTTTTCGTAACAGACCATTGATAAATATAAGGACATCTAGCGGTGATAGTTCTACCAGAACTGGGATAACACTATCGAGAGAGGAATTTATCACGTTAGTCGAGATGCGAGAGGAAATTTTAACCGCTTATGCTAACCTCAACTACACGCCACCTGTTGTTAACCAAAGGAACCTCACTCGTGTTAATCAGACGACAGATCCGGCAGCCAATATGGATGCCCCGGATGTTTCAGCAGAGTCACCAATTACCTATTCCAGCTTTGATCAAGGTTTTGTCAAAATGGAGGGCGGTTGTGTAGGAAACCCAGACGCTTAAAATTATCAGCAACCGGACAGTAATATATATATGTTGTATATTTGTTGTATTAATAAAGTTGTGAAATATAGAATTTTGTTTTGCTTTACATTGAATGAGAAAGACGTGGGAAGAGAACTCGCGGACGACCAAGAGAGAAATTAGATAGCTTGGTGTTGTGACACGGTAAACAGTATGGAATAGAATTCTTTCTATTTCTGTTCAACCGACTATTATATGAAGACGGAAAGCATTGGGAATCAACTCATATAAACGTAGAATATACAAAAGAAAAATAGATTTTGGGATCTTGTGGACCTCCACATATTTTAGAACCCTTCCCTTTTACTGTATTTCACACCTGTGACCCACCCTGTCAGCCGACCAAATCAATTTCAGCTCAGTCGACTCCTGACCAAGCTCCGGACCACAGGGAAGTGACTTATTTTCCTTTTTTGAGTGTCTAGTATATTATCACATGTAGTTACATTTCTTTGTATATTATTGTATATTTTTGTGTTGTTTACTATTCCAGCTGAAGGCCTACTTGGTCGAAACGTCGTTCTAATTTTGTTTTATTTCTAACCTACGTAAACTGTTACCACACCACTTTTTCTTTTTTTTTTAAATTGTCATTATTATATTTTAAATTATATTATTATTATTATTATTATATTATATTAAAGACTCTTCTTGCTTCTTGTATCCTTCGTTTGGTACAATTCTTTCTCATTTAGAGTACGTACACTCTAGGGGCCAATTATGGAGGATTTCCTGATAGACAAAAGATGAATGAGCGAACCGATGCAAGTTCTATTATAATTGTATAATGTGAAAACATTGTATCGGCAAGTGAGGCTATTTAGTGATGATTAAAAGGGGGGGGGGGGTTGTTAATTTAATTCTGGTGTCTCGATCAACACATTTTATTCTGTGTTGCATATTGCTAATCACGTCACGGACAAGCGAGAGCCAATTATACAGTACACAAGTGGATGCGTCTTTATAAATTATTATCAATATCTATGCTGCTACACGACAACGAACTGTCATGATCAGTTAACAGCAGCTCGCATATTTGTTGCTCTGCTAGGACATTTGTACATTCACATTATCACTGTCGCTATCATCATCATCTTCTTATTTTTCATCTTTAATTTCTCATTCTTCTTCCTCTTTCTCGTGTTTCAACATAAAACTCTTGTTACTCCTGTTCTTCATCACGATCATGTATTATCTCTTTCTCTTTTTTTCTTCGTGTACTTTTTCATGCCCTTCTACTATTGCTCACATTCGTATGTTCCTGTTAAATTGTTCTGCTTCCTCGTTTAACATCTCATGTTTTCTTTTTGTACCATCTGAAATTCTTCCCCGACTGCTTCAACCATTAACTCTTCTTCATCATATTTTTATTTCCCTTCTCCTTCCACTAGTATTAAGGCACGTTCTTCTTATTCTTAGTTAATTCTTTAGTTTTTACTCTTTTATGAACCTTCACATATTCTGTTTATGGTGTGGTTATTGAATCCGTGATGTTCATGTGCTTAACAAATTAGAGCAGCTCTTGTATTCAAAGAAAAATTACGTTCTAAGTTATTGTTTTGTGCTGTTGTTGACGGAGCAAACATGCAAAAATTACGCGTGGGCGGTTAATTTATTATATGTAGGCCGCTGACATTGCTCTTGATGTACTCAAAGTGCTCACTCATCTCTTGTATGTCAACAAAACGTGAACAGTATACAGCAAACATGTCAGAAATGTATATAGGACCTCCCATGTTTGTCCATTATTAGAGAGGACTAGACATCGGATCAGAAGCCGAGATTCGAGTAGTGGGATTCGAACCTGGGACTCTCTTATCCAGAAGCTGGCGTGTTATATCTAGACCACACAGGGCCCCCTTCCCACTCCCGGATGGAAATGATTTTTAAAAAATACAATAAATGTGTCTCTAAAACGTCAATTTTGACGTCACCTTCTGAGAAATTCCTGAGCACAGCCTTACATTTTGATGCAGAAACATAGACGTTCTCTTTGTCTAGAAACTGAATCACCGAGGCACGAAGTGAGTACAATACCAGAAGAACAATCAATACCCATGTGACCAGCTCTGTGAAAAATCATGTTCATTTTATGTAATTGTATTAATGAATCTTCACCTTCATGTTCTTCTCTTTCATGTATAAAGACATAAGACATATTCTTCGAGTATTAGCACAGGTTCTTCTCCTGTATTATTTTTTAATGCCTGTCATTACACTGTTACACTTTATTACTTTAGTCCAAAGTTTAAAGAATTTATTGCATCCGAAATGTTTAAGAAACGATTAATACGTGAAAGAGCTCTCCACTAAGCGGAAATAAATTTAAGTATGACCTTCACTGTTTTTCGACTAAATGACGACAATTTGCCTGATTGAATAACGCCCGGTAAGTGTAGCTTAGAAGTAGTTTTATATTTAGACGTAGAAAGCAACTCATTGCAAAGAACCATACCAGCGTGAGATAGTATAAGTATAAGTAAGGCCTGTCTGCAACAACAGGTAATTATAATTAAGACTGACTGGTTTGTGAGTTAACAAAAGCAAAAGACATCAGAGATGAGTCACTAGAACTAAGAACTAGAGTACAGGTTACTTACTAAGTTACTTGTGGTTGTGGTGTTAAGTTAAAAAAGTATAATAAAGTAAGTTGTTAGATGAACAAATAAAAGCATACTATGAGATGATCTCAATAAAGTTATGAAGCAAGTGAAATCTTCAGACATCTTGATTGTAATGGGTGACATGAAGCTAAAGTAGGAAAAGCCCTATAAGATGATATAGGAAATCATGGTTTAGGAAAAAAAGGAATAACAGAGGAGAAAGATTAATTGTGAAGAAAACAGGCTGATAATATGTAGGTACTTTGATAAAAATTTCGAAATAATCTGTTGTGATTTAAAACAAGCTAGCTAGATAGCCCTTGATGTAAGCTAAACAATGATACCTTAATTATGGCTGTACGACAATTAGAAAAAAAGTTATTAATTTTTAAATGAATTAATTTTGACTTAAATTGAATAAGAGGAACATAGAAGAAATATCATTGGACCCGTTTGGATAGTTGTCCATGCCTGGAAAATTGAGAGTTGGCCGATTATGATGGCACAATGGTTTATAAAGGGAATAGTCCCTGCCATTTAATAATTTATTAAGACTTCCATGACCTTCCTGTGATCACTTTCAAATTTCACACACATATCCAAATGGTAAATGAATTTGACAAAACTATTGTTTTTATGGTTAGTTAAGTAATAAAAAAATATTGTTAAAAAAAGCAAAGCTATTCTGAGACATGAGATTTTGACTATCAAATATGGCGGGCGACGTGATTTCTACCCATGGAGATGCTCCCTTTAAATTATTATTTGGACGTGCAATGAAATTCAGATCGCTTTAAAATGTATGCATGCTTATATTTAAATGGATGCTGAATTTAAAAATCTGTGTTTTGTCATGGATATAAATAAATTTACTGTTTTAATATGGAGAAAATCAGTAAAATTGTTCAAATAATGCATTCAATCACTAATATCTTGAAAACGGCTGCGTGTATTTCAATAATTCTTTCACCAAACTGTAGGGTATTTCCTGACCTTTCACCTAACATATATAAATAGTAACACAAGTCATGTGACATCCGGGGAAATGCGTTAAAGTGCGTGTCCCTTAGCCAATTTTGGCCAATTTCCGAAAATGGCGGCGATGTAGAAAAAAAATCAAATTTGGCTTCTCATAGCTCCCTGAAGTTACCAGTTTCAATTTATCGAAGTCCCTATAATATGTAACACCTTCTTTGAGCAAGAGAAAAGGAAATTTATACACATGGAAAAGCCCTGGAGGCAGGAAGAGGAATCACATAGAATTACATAATGATCAAAGACAGATTCCGGAACAGCATAAAAAAAGAAAGCCAAAACCTACCCAGGGGCAGATATTAGATCACAATCCTGTAATGATTTAATTTAAAATGAAAATCAAATTAAAGAGAAACAAACAAAAAACTAATTCAGCAACACCAATCGATATAAGAGCGTCAAATCAGAAAGATGTTAAAGAAACTTATACTGTACAAGTAAAGAACACATATCAGAAGCTGCTAGAAGAAGGGATTGAGCAGTACAGAAGAGAAAATCCTGAGGAAAAAGTCACAACAAAGTGGCAATGCATAAAAAACAGCATACAAGAATCCTGCAACACCTTACTCAATAAGGAAAGTAATAAAAAACAAAAATGGATAATTGACAAAATCGTAGAAAAAGTGGAAGAAAGAAGAAAAGCAAAAAACACTGCCAGATACAAGGATATTGACAATGAAATACGGAGAATGTGCAAAAAGGCAAAGGAAGACTGGCTCAACCAAAGATGTCTAGAAGTTGAAACTATGGAAAGTAAACAAAACTTAAGAGAGATGCACACAGAAATAAAGAGAATGACTAATAAAGACAAAAAAGCTGCAGGAAGTGGATGTATTGCAAATAAAGAGGGAAGAATGCTAACAGACAACAAAGATATAATAGATAGATGGCAGGAATATATAACAGAATTATTTCATGACGAAAAGGACAAAAATACCATTTATAACATTTACATCCAGCTATAAAATCCTGAAATCTGAAGTAGAAAAAGCTATTAAAAACAATGAAAAAAAGGAAAGGCATCAGGACCAGACAATATACAGATAGAGATGATACAGACACTAGAAGATTTTGGCATTGAAGTGATCACAGACATATGCAATGACATATACCATACAGGATACATACCAAATGAACTAAAAACATCAACTTTCATTGTATTGCCTAAAAAGAATGATGCAGTTGAATGCAATGATTTTAGAACAATAAGCCTAATGAGCCAGGTAACAACAATTTTACTAAAAGTTATACAGGGAAGGATTCAGAATAAAATCAATACTGAATTAGATGAGCAACAATTTGGATTCAGGAAAAACAGTGGCACAAAAGAAGCCATATTTAGCATGAGAACATTGTTTGAAAAGTACATAGAAGTGAACAAACCAATATATGCCTGCTTCATAGACTACACCAAAGATTTCGATAGATTACATCATAATCAACTTATAGACTGCCTAAAGGATATAAATCTAGACGACACAGACATACGACTAATATGTAATTTGTACTGGGAGCAAACAGCAATAATAAAATATAACAAGAACTCTACACCCATGGATATAAAAAGAGGAGTTAGACACTGAGCAAATCTTTAAAAACATCTCAGAGATGCCAGGCCTAATCATTAATGGAAAGATAATCAATAACTTAAGATATGCTGATGATACTGTTCTACTAGCAGAAAATCCTAAAGATCTACAACAATTGCTTAATGTGATAAACATAACAAGCAAAAAATATGGATTAGATATGAATATCAAAAAGACTAAAACTATGATCATAAACAAAGAAAATTCTCAAGACCTACAAATAAATATCACAGTTGAAGGAATACATCTGGAGACAGTTCAGAACTACAACTACCTTGGACCTACTATAACCAATGATGGACAATGTAAAATTGAAATAAACAAAAAAATAGGTATGGCGAAAAGTAATTTTAATGCCATGAAAAATATACTAACAACAAAACAAATAACAGCAGGGCTGAAACTAAGAATAGCAAAATGTTACATCTTCTCAATATTCCTGATTGTTGCAGAAACATGGACATTAGACAAGAAAACAGAACAGAAAATTGAAGCCTTTGAAATGTGGATTTATAGAAGAATAGGTAGAATTGGATGGAAAGAAAAGAAAACAGACGATGAAGTTTTAAAATAACTAAAAATAAAAAGAGAACTACTAAACACAATTAGAACAAGACAAATTAAATTTTTGGGGCCACGTTAAAAGACACAACAGCCGACTAAAAGTAATATTGGAAGGTAAAATACAAGGTAAAAGAAGCAGAGGCAGATCAAGACTAACATGGACGAGTAACATCAAAAGATGGACAAGTCAATCTATGACAACCTGCACCATCAAAGCAAGAAACAGAGTGGAATAGTGATCCATGGTAGCCAACCTTTGTTGCAGAGATGACACCAGCTGAAGATGTTAGATAAATATAGATTGATTCTTAAAACCATGGAGAATATTAAAACTTCCATACAGAAAGAGTTAATGAAAGGCACAAAAGTAGTATTTTCTTCTGTATAAACAATATCAAGTTGATATTGCCACCCCCATTAAGGCTTGCTCTTTGTTGTGGGGATAGCAGTCACCAGGGACTGAAAACCAAGACTGGCCAGGCCTTCCTACACCCGAGCAAGACCACAGTCTGCTCTAGCAAGTTTAAGTGCTTAAAACAGGCAACCAGCCAAAAGGTTCACTACGACTATCAGGATGCCATGCACTCACGCCAATGGGAAGTATGTCTATAACTGCGAATCAATATGACACTTGTGCAGTTATGGATATTCTGGCAGGTGCAGTGCCAGGCCCTCAGCCATAAAAGGGCCCAACCACTGTTACTGGATGTCCTTCTCAACCACCTTGTGGAGTCAGGGGGCGAAAGAATAGAGCTACTGGCCAATCTAAACTAAGATCACTTAAAATAATGCACTGGAATGCTGAAAGCATCAACAGCAAACGAGATGGGTACAGTAAAATGAAAGAGTTAGAAAATATCCTGCAAGAAGAGCAAATAAGCATATATAATTAGCAAATACCCATCTAAACAATGACATAACCTTGAGGATTAAAGGATATCAGTGTTACCGATCTGACAAAAAAAACAGACAAATGGGCGGATTATTGACACTTGTAAAGAACAACATCAATGCATGTCAGCTTGAAGTGTATATGAATGGGGCTGAATATTAGATACTGCACCTCAGGAAAAAAAATACAGACTTTCATTTACTTTACTTCTACTGTCCGAGCTACTGCCCACTAGTACTAGACACAATTCCATTAAAAGAAAGAACAGTTGTATGTGGAGACTTTAACAGCCATTCACAGAGCTGGGTCTATGAACATATGGACAAGAGAGGTGAAGAGCTTGAAAACTGGCAGGATGACAACGTGCTTATACTGTTAAACCAGACAACAGATTCACCATTTTATTCCAGATCATGGCATACCACATCTACACCAGACCTTGCTTTCCATTCACCAGACCTGGATTGGAATATTACACATATCATTGGGACAACTTGGAGGCAGCGACCACCAACCAGTCTTTTTAGTGGTGCAAAATGAGGCCGTCAGGAAGAGCAGCACTCTGTCTAGATGGAATTACAAAAAGGCAGACTGGTATGAAGAATACACCAGTGTACTGACTAAAGATCTAAAACAGAGTAAGTAAAGTACCCCTGTCACGCCAAGTGGCGTATAGGGAATATGGTGTTAGTGACCATAAATTTTACAGACCATCGGCACATGATAAGAACAGGAGTAAGGCAGGGATGCCTTCTGTCTCCATTTCTCTTTCTACTGGCTATAGATTGGATTATGAAAATAACTCAAAACAACAGAAATGGGATCAAGTAGTTACTGACCAAACAACTTGATGATTTAGACTTTGCTGATGACATACTCTCCTATAACACAGCCATCAACAGATGCAGGATAAAATGAGCATACTTGATGAGAGATCACAACAGCTAGGACTGAAGATTAATAGAGATAAGACCAACATTATGAGAATTAATACAGTTGGCAATAACCAAATAAAACCTCTAGAAGAAGAAATACCTCTACTAGACATACAATCTTACATATATCTAAGCAGTAATATAGATAAAGAGGGAGGAACAGAAAATTATACAAAAATCAGGATATCAAAAGTAAGAGGAGCTTTCATTGCACTGGGAAACATGGAAATCCAAAGAAATTAGGTTAAATACAAAAATAAAAATTTTCAACTCAATGTTAAGTCAGTACTATTATATGGCTGTGAAGCATGGAGAACAACAAAATCGACAATCACGAAGATACAGACTTTCATTAATGGATGCTTACGCAGAATAAAAGGATGGAAATGGCAGGACAAAATCACTAACATAGAATTATGGAAATGTACCAGTCAAATACCAGTGGATAAAGAGATACAGCAAAGACGATGGCGCTGGATAGGACACACACTACGGAAGCCAACTGTGAGTATTACACAACAGGCCCTTTTTTGGAATCCCCAGGGGAAAAGACAAAGAGGAAGACCAAGGAATTCTTGGAGAAGACAGATAGAAACAGAGATGAAGATGATGGGGAAGACATGGAATGATCTTAAAAGAATGACAAAAAACAGAATGACTTGGAAAATGTTTGTTGAAGACCTATGCTCCACTGGGAGCTAAAAAGGTTGATGAAGAAGAATGATACAAGCTGCCAGTGAAACAATACCTAGAGGGACACGGAAACACTACAAACTATACTGGAGTAGTGAACTAGAGCAACTGCACAATGACATGGAAATATCTCTAAAGCAAGCAGGAAATAACCCTTGCCTAAAACACCACAATAACTATCAGCACGCTAAGGCCAAATTTCAATGGGCTAAACTACAAGCCAGACGGAGAAGCTGGAAAGAGAAAACAGAGTCCTTGAATGATGAGACACAAGAAAAGTGTGGAAGCTTGTAAAACAGCTTAGTGATGAGGGTACAGAAAGGAACACCAAAATTACACTGAAGAAGGATGTAAACATCCTAACAGATAAGCAGGCAGCAAATCACTTTGCAGAATCCTTTGCAAATGACAATAATATTGAAATTAGCCTAGAGAAACGACAAGAGACCGTTTAAAACAACAAAACGCAAGACAAGAAAAGACAACACATGAAGTCATTGAAATACCCATTACACAAAGAGAGCTAGAGCTGGCAATATATGTGCCTAACACAATGATTAAGAACTTGGGAACTGGAGCTAAAGCAAAACTACTGCAGATCTACAATATTTGCTGGACCACAGGTAGAGTGTCACAAGCATGGAGAGAAGCAATTATGATACAATTACTAAAGCCAGAAAAAGATGGTTCTACAACATTCAGCTATAGACCAGTCAGCCTTTACAAGCTGTTTGTGTAAAACAAAGGAACGTATAATCAATCTCAGAATGCAGTAGTACCTGGAAAGTGAAAATCTTCTTGTGCCACAGCTAGCAGGCTTTAGACAGTGTTACTCTACTGAAGGCCAGGCAACCTTTCTTTTCCAGGAAATTGAGAATGCGTTTCAAGAAAAGAGACTGGTACTAGCAGCATGGATAGACCTAAAGAAAGCATTTGATAAGGTATGGAAGGAAGGGCTTTTGAAGAAACTGAGAAATTACGGAGTAAATGGCAGGATGTACAAATGGGTGAAAGCATACCTGCATAACAGGAGAGCCAGAGTGCAACTGGATGGTCTTAAGGGTAAGAAGGTCTTACTGAGCCACAGGGAGTGGTACTATCTCCAACACTTTCTAATCTACATCAATGACAGTGGCCTCCAAATTGTTGCAAAAGAGCTATGAATGAACTGAACCAACGGACAAATATATGGTATATCAGCATCAACACAGACAAATGCAGTACTACACTTTTCACTCTCTCCCCAAAACAAAAAGCAGGACCCATCTGCATAAACAATGAGCCTGTGAAAGATGACATATAAGATACTTATCTCAGAGTTACATTTGACAACAAACTATCTTGTAAACAGCAGATAAATAAGGAAACCCAAAAAGCAAGGAGGAAGTTGGCTTTTCTAAGAAATCTGTGTGGAACCAGATGGGTTGCAAGTGGGAAAATAAAATTTACCAAATCCACATCTAGATTATGGATCATCTGCATGATGTTCAGCATCAAACACCACACTGCATGAGCTGGATAAAGTACAAAACCAGGCACTTAGGGTCATCACAGGAGCAATTAAATCAACAGCAATATTGGAGATGGAGAAATTGTGAAGGATACCAGCACTGAGAGAATGGAGAGACACAAAGGTGCTGATACAGGCTGACAAATTTTCATGCCAAGACATCTAGTGAAAGACCGATTCCAAAATCCTGCATTAGGATTGCTTAGGAGAAGCAGTTTTATCCAGCAAGCCAAACAAATTTGTAGACAAACACCAGACATACAAAGAGTTGTCAGCTCCCTACTGCCCATACCATAGGAAACCCCCTGGATAGAGGAATCCATATTGTTGATACAAATACTAACAAGAGTGTATAGAATACTTGACAAGGAGGAACGGAATAATATACAGTGTAAAACAATCACTCACATTTACTTGGATGAAGAATACCCACAAGATCTATGGATTCAGGTGTCACAGTTGGATCAGCACAGAATGCAGTAAAGAATGGGGAGCAGGTGCATACATAGAGTACCCAAATAGCACTAGGGATATGAATAAAAAAGCAACTAGGAAATATTGTCACAATTATGATGCAGAAATCCACGCAATAAAGAAAAATTGCTGAATAGTAATATTATCCCACAGGCTGTAGTGTTTTTGACAGATGCAAGATCAGCACTCCAGTTACTACAATCCAGAAAATTATCACATCTGCAGACCTTATTGACTGAACTCTAAGCACCACAGGGTCTCCCTGCAGTGGATCCCATCTCATTATGGAATACCAGAAAACGAGACAGCAGATCAGCTGGCAAAGGAAGGCGCAACAGGCACACAACCAGATGCACTAGTTACATAGTAGTAGTAGTAGTAGCTTCCGTCAGTCATAGTTGACTATGGATTTTTCAGCGCCCCTAGAAATGTTATTTTTTCCTTTCTTTTCTTTCGCCGCGTATTCTCTTTCTCTATGAATCTGTCTGCTTCCTCTTTGAGGTGAACCTTTAGAGTGTGTTTCCAGAGATTGCGGTCTGCAGCTATGTCTTGCCATGCTGCAGAGTTTATGTTCAGATTCTTCATGTCACGTTTACACACATCTACAAATCGAAGATTTGGGCGTCCCCTAGTTCTTTTACCATATGCCAGTTGTCCGTAGAGTATATCTTTTGGTACGCGGCCATCTTTCATACGGTGTACATGGCCAAGCCAGCGTAACCTACGTTGTTTGAGCAGCGTGTAGATATTCGGTAGGCCTATGCGAGTCAGGACCTCCACGTTTGTCACTTTATCCTTCCAGTTGATACCAAGAATACGGCGTAGACATCGCATATGGAATGCATTTAGCCTCCTCTCCTGCTTTACAAAGGTTGTCCAAGATTCGCTGCCATACATGAGGATACTAATTATGCAGGCATTGTACACTGCAGATTTTGTTTTAATTGTCAGTTTGTTGTTTTGCCAGACACGCTCAGAAAGACGGGCAAAGGTGGTAGCGGCTTTACCAATACGAGTGTCAATTTCTGTATCAAATAGAGTTGGAGCAAGAACGCATCCTTGCTTGACACGTCTCTCATATCTTGAGGAATGGCTTTCTCTTTCCAGCATAGATGTAGCACTTCAAGCAGGGGATGTAACAATGCACTTTTGCAGGATTTAATCAGATCGGGAGGGATCCCATCTTGTCCTGGAGCCTTGCCTGTGGCCAAGCTATCTATGACCTTGCTAAGTTCCTCTACGGTTGGTTCAATGTCCAACTCTTCCATAGGTGTGAGACATTGTATGGCGTCGAGGGCGTTTGATGTAACAGTGTTTTCTATTGAATAAAGTGAAGAATAATGTTCCACCCATCTTTCCATCTGTTTGCCTCTGTTTGTTATTTTCTCCCCAGTGGATGACTTTAGTGGGGCAATAGTGCATTTTGTTGGCCCAAGGGCTTTCTTTATGCCATCATACATTACTTTTAGATTTCCAGTTTGAGATGCAGTCTGGATGCTGTCGCTAAGCTGGAGCCAGTACTCATTAGCACAGCGTCGAGCTGTTTGCTGGACTCTGTTTCTGGTCATTTTAATAGCCTGCAGAGTATTTGCGTTAGGTGCGCGCTTGTGATCTAAGAATGCTGTGCGTTTAGCTTCAATTACGGGTGTCATAACATGGGAGTTGGCTTCAAACCAATCGTGAGACTTAAATGTCTGTTTTCCGAAGATGCTAACCGCTTTGTTGTAGATGACGTTGCGGAGATGCTCCCTTTTTTCCACAGCGCTGTTGTAGTGTTCATGAGCGCTTTGCGACTCCTTGCAGGTCTTGTTGAACTGCTCGACCAGTCCAGAATGTGTTAGCTTGCTAGTGTCTATGCGAGGTCTCTTCTTTGGCTGCCTGGCATAGTGGAACCTCCTGGGCAGTAACTTGAGTTTGCAGCAGACTAGAGAATAATCCGAGTCACAGTCTGCACTGTGGTATGACCGTGTGTGAATTACAGATTTGAGGAAAGGGCGTCTGACTAGTATCAAGTCCAGCTGGTGCCAGTGTTTCGATCGTGGGTGTCTCCAAGATACTTTATGCTGAGGCTTGGTTTTGAAAAAAGTATTTGTGACGCACAGGTTATGATAGGCGCAAAACTCTAGAAGTCGTTGGCCGTTTTCATTTAATTTACCAACTCCAAAGCGACCGATGCAGGTTGGCCACGAACTGTGGTCTGCGCCAATTCTAGCATTGAAATCCCCCAGTAGAATAATGTGATCTTGTCCTGGTATACTTTCCATGACTTCTGTCAAATTTTCGTAGAAATTGTCCTTGGTTTCAGATGACGAGCACAAGGTCGGAGCGTACACACTTATAAGTGTAACTGGTCCTGATGTTGTATTAAGGCGAAGTGTTAGTATCTGCTCTGATGCATTCTGACCGAGTGTAACCAGACCTTTTAGAGATTTTTTCACAGCAAATCCCACACCGTGTTCTCTGATATCGTCGCTGCTCTTTCCCTGCCAATAGAACACGTAGTCCGCCTCGTTCAGCATGCCTGATCCTGCTAAACGTGTCTCTTGAAGTGCGGCTATATCCACCTGAAGTCTTTTCAGTTCATTATTAATTATGGCTGTCTTTCTAGCGTCGTTTATATCACGCAAATTGTCAGATAAGCCAGTTTGCATTGTGCGGACGTTCCAGCAACCCAAACGTAGGTTGAGTTTCTTAATTGTTGGTTTCACTTGTGTGGCAAGTGTGGATGGTATCCTGTCGACACCAAAATGGCGATTCTGGAGTGTTCTCTCCAGGGCGCAAGCTTGGGCAGAAAAAGAAAGAGACAAGTTGTTGCCCATGCAGCATGTTTCTTCACTCCGCGCAGCTGAGCGATCCAAGGTCTAGCAGGGCAAGAACAGTTTGGTGCCAACTGCGCCGCAGGAGTTGCCAGAGCAATGTTGAAATCAACACTGAACTGCCTTAGGGACTCCATCTCCGGATTTTTCCTCAGGGTTTACTCCCGAAGTCTATTCCGGAATAGACTAGTTACATACTATCAGAAAAAAATACCTCTCATAATTTGAATAGATGGGAACAAGATATCATTATGCACCTCAGAACAGCGCACAATCAGCCCACAGTCACATGTATACAAAATTCAAGATTGGCATCTCAAATACATGTACAAGTGGACAGGTGCCCCAGACTGCTAAACATATACTTCAAGACTGTACTGAATGTAGTCATCATCACGTACCATGCCCGCTGGCGTAAGTGATCATGTCTCTCAACAACTTTCGATCTCAACAGTTATTTATCATTTCTGTTGTTGATCTTCTGCCAAGCATTTCTCTTAAGCTGTCTGGTATCTTTTCTCTTTGCTACCCTCTATCTCCTCTGCATACAGTAGCAAGTAAAATTACCTGACCTGACAGTCACAATATAGTGGACTGAGGAAAATCCTTTCCCCCATAGATACAACACTACAAACAGAACTATATAGGCCACTTCAAGAATTACAGAAAAAAACCCAGTAAAATTTAAACAGTAAACAACATTGCAGATATAGACAATACTTCAGGCGAACGAAAGATAGATAGAATATGAATGGAATCTTTCCATAACATTTATCTGTCTATCTATTGACCTATCGAGCCGTAGCCAGCCCATCTTCAATCCTTCTAAAGATATTTTATCAAATCTCGCCATTTGTTTCTGTTCTGTGCATGCAACTCTATCTCATTGAGGGAGCCGATTCCTGCTGCTCTTGCCTCTCTCATCAATGTTCTTCTCAGTGTCTCTCTGGGTTGCCCTCTTTTCCTCTTACCTGCTGTTTCCCACATGAGGGCTTGCTTTGTTATTCGGTTATTATCTCTCCTCATCACATGACCAACATTTGACCATCATATTTTCTTGATTACGGAAGATATTAGTGGTTGATTTCTCTAATTTCTTCGTTTGTTTTGAATTTGTTCCTTGCTTTACAAAGTATTTTCCTTAGACATTTATTTTCGAATGTGTTCAACTTTGTTTCTATGTCTCTTGTTGTTTTCCAGCTCTGACATGCATACGTAAGGGGAGATAGTACGTTTGATTTGAATAGTCTAAGTTTTGTGCTTGTGCTGATGAGTTTTGATTTCCACAACTATTCAAGGCTTCTGAAAGACATTGCTGCTTTAGTTATTCTGATTCTAATTTCTTTACTTGTATCCTCTTCCCGATCAATGTGACTTCCAAGATAGATAAAGTGGTTGATAGCATTTATGAACCAATAGAAACCTTTTGACAGAGTAAATGTGTTATGACAAACATTGGATCAGTATGGAGTAAGTAGTCACCTTATTAGAAAGTTTATTTTATAGTGATTGCAGAAAAGGAATTAGAATAAATAAAGGAAAATCGAAACCATTCGCAGTAATATCATGAGTTAGACAAGTATGAGTATTATCTCTGTTCTTCATGTGTACATTGACAATAAATGCAAAAATGCCAAGTCAAAATAATGAAGAATTCAATGAACTGCTCTTTGCTGATGATCAAGCCCTAAAGGGACTTCTGATTCCAAGATGATTGAATGATTTCACGTTCTCTCGATCGCTGCAGGATTTGCTTTTGGGGATTATTTAATTTCAGCTCTCCAATGCAGATTTCTGTGTTAAAGTCAACATGATGTTCCACTTAACGAATTTCCGCCAGTGCTGCTGGGTCTTTTAGATGGCAATATTCCTCTTTGGTAAGTCAAGTGTTGTGAATGCGACCTTTGTCCGTCTTGGAGTTGCAGTTTACATCAACACATTGAGTGCTGTTCAATGGCCATCATTGGAATTGTTTGACGCCAATTATTTACAAGTTACTACTCATTAATATGGACTGCTCTGCCAAGTCAACCGAAGGTTTCACTTTAGGGATTTTGCATCATAATACGGTGTTTCGTGCATTCACTAGATTAATTGGTTGTTTGTGGGCGCATCCATTGTTGTGTGTGGTACATCATAATGATTGCTGATTGCATATCCCTAAACCGGCCGTACATTTATAATGAAGGTAGAAATGACAGTTTTATTCATGACTTTGCAGCCTCAGTGTGGACTGGTTTATCGTTTCATAAAATCACATTGCATGGAAGATGTGAGCACTTAAGGATGTACGATGAGGATAATCCGATGACTAACTGTGCTTCATATGTTCGGATTTGGAGACAAAAACAATGTTCTAACATCATCAAGTGCTATATATTTTATAAAAATTTGACGATCAACATTTTCAGGAGGATGTGAACTTCCGGTCAATATGGCGGATATCCGCTGTGTCTGAAAAATGTTCTTTGTTGCAGTTTCGTCATATTCCAAGTTCAGCTTGCTGCCAGAGCTTCTGAGTTAAGTGCTCTGTGCACACCGTGAGCTGTGCGTTTCATCCATTTTGATTGTGTTTCGATATATTCTGATTGCTTACGATGATATCGTATGATGGGGAACAGGTGACTATTTTCATGTTCTTTGCGGTTTCGCCTTATGTCTTTTGGCGTGTGCTTAGACTGCTCTCTGAAGATGGCCAAATGGATAAAGAAATAGACATTTGATGTCATAAGGCGAACCAAACAAATATTAATACAAATAGTAGCCCCTATACTTAGCACAAAACAGTACTTATGATCACAAAGAAACATCTTATACAGAGTATATTCATTCCCACCATGTGCTATCAGTGCCAAACATGGTCACTCATGAATAAATATAAAAGGAGGCTAGTCACCAAAGTGATATGTTTGAGAAGTGCTTTGGAGTGATCAGAAGAGACAGAATTAGAAATGATGTCATAAGAGAGAGATTGGGCATTGCGGTAATTTTAAACAATATACAGAAACAACAAATGAGATGACTTGCTCATTTGGAAAGAATGCCAAGAGATCTATACCATTAAAACAAATATTAAAAGAGGAGATGGAAGAAGTGTCAGTGGTACACCCAGAGTAAGAAGTACTGACAGAAATGCTATAGTGACATCAGTTGACAATGACTAAGACTGTCAGAAGCACATGAGTTAGAACTTTGTATCTCCTTTGACATCTGAAGAGGTGTAATAGAATTATTTGTGTGTTATCATCATTGTACTTCAAACATATCCATAGGTGCTCAGATCCCCTTGTTATCATCATTGCACTTCAAACATACCCATAGGTGCTCAGATCCCCTTACCTCAACAGGTACCACATCCTCCAGCAACTGACGACTCCAGTTCTGTGTTGGTTGATAAGTCTGCTTGTGCACCCACTAAGCCTCTCGTTTTTGGCTGTACCTATCTCTTTCATCTGAAGGAGTGATGTGGACTCATGGTTGTCAAAGTCCTGTGCCTTTTCTACATCTCAGAGGGCATTAATGATGTCTTTCTGATCCATTGGTTGACTGTCTTCAGTGACAGCACAGCTAGTCAACCAGTGGTATAAGAGGAAATTAAGTGAGAGAGAGAGAGAGATTTGTTGAAATCACTCGTAGTTTCTACTGGTATAGCTATCAAGACACTTTCTTAGACTTGTATGTAATCAATCATATGAAAGCTGTTAGCAGGGAAGTCATTAATTTAACTAATTTTTATTTCAAGGGAAATTAAGTATAAATTAAATTGTTTGTATGTAACCTACAGTTTCATTACCAAAGAGGCCATCCTAGAGAAATACTAAGAAGAACATGAAGGTGAGAGGTAACAACAGCGGGCACCAACTCCCTTGCCAAAGTTGAGAGGCTCAGCCACAATAAAACTTATGGCAAAACACCTTGTGGATTCCATACAAAGTCTGATGATTAATATTAAGATTGTTGGACATAGGGAGTCTTTAATTTTTGTCATATGTGCCATATTTGGCTCAAAAGGACAATCAAATGGAAGAGAAACTATATGGGACAATCGAATCACTTAAACAGACAGCTAACTTCATGAGAGAGTCTGGAATCCTACTCTGCTTTAGTCCTGATCACAGAGAGAGAGAGAGAAAAGGACAATAGATGGATATAAACAACTATTTTGAAATGTTCATTATGAAATTAATTGTTGTGTTGTCAGCATTGAAGTCTTGAGAAATATATATAATGTCGAGAATGGAAATTTCCACTTTATTATATTTGTACTTAGTACCACAGCTGTTCATCAGATACACAATGTAATAAATTATTGTTTTTAAAAAGTTACTGGTTAATAGACCAGATTTTAACCAGTCAAAACAATTATGTAACATTGTTATCCGCAGGAGATGGAGGGGAACACAACAGGCTCCCGTAGAATTGTTATAATTAAAAAAGGCGAGTCGATACCCACTAATGCCAGTCAGCTGTCGGAGACTGAAATCCTAGACTTACAGAGCAAACGTATTCAGAATTTTACACCACAAAGTGAAGTGTTGGTATCTTTTGTGTGCTGTTGTGTCCAGTTACTCTCAGAAGTGTGATATGTTTAATGTCATGCATCTTTTTGTGCCAACGTACTGATGAACATAATAACTCATCATCATATGCCATACCGGTTAGCATAGGCAATCATGTCCTTCCACAATCTTTTGTCCACAGTGCATCGTATCATTTCTGTTGTTCACTATTTTCCATGCCATGACACCAAGCTATCTAGTATCTTCTCTCTTTGTCGTCCGTGATCTCTCTTTCCCTGTATTTTACCAGTTGTAACCAAGTATTCCAACTATTCATTATTAGAGAAGAGAAAACAGAACAGAAAATTGAAGCCTTTGAAATGTGGATTTATGGAAGAATTTGAATGGAAAGAAAAGAAAACAAATGATGAAGTCTTACAACTAAAAATGAAAAGAGAACTACTAAACACCATTCATACAAGACAAATTAGATCTTTGGGTCATGTTAAAAGACACATCCTACTATAAGTATTCTTGGAAGGGGAAATACAAGGTAAAAGAGGCAGATGATGCGACAAGGATGAGTAACATCAAAAGATGGACAAGTCAGCCTATAACAATCTGCACCATCTAAGCAAGAGACAGAGCAGAATGGCATCCATGATAGCCAACCTTCGATGTGGAGACGGCATTCAGCAGCGATGATGAGTAGAATTAGACTTCAACATGTTTGTTTGCTGTGGAATTTTACTCAGTGACCAATGTTTTTGTTGTTTATTTCTCACAAATAATGACCCCTACTTCTACTTCAATTTCCAACTATACCAAAAAGACACAGTGCAGAATAAACCTGAGTTGTTTTCGGAATGATTCAGATAGTGAATTATGATTACAGTTTTAGTGATGGTAAAGTCCAGTAGTAAGAAACTCAAACTCTAAGGTTTAGACTTAGGCTTAGCTAGTTTAGCTGGCAAATTCTTCTAGTCAGTAATGACTGTCAGTGCCTCTGAAACATCAAGTAACAATTATGGAAGAACTGATTCAGAAAGTAGAACAAGTATTTCTCTGAATACTAGAAATGATGTCCAGCTGTAAAAAAAAATAAAAAATTTTCAATAATAAAGTTGTATTTTGATGTGAATTTATCATATTTGTATCAACTCTTAAGTCTGTGACATAAATCAAACATAGATTTAATTTTTATGGACATAAATGCTTTTAATAAACTATTTTGAAGGACTTACATACTTTGGTGTTGAAATTGCCAGAAAATGGATAGCAAAATTGTTTACCATGAAAACAGTTACCTGATTTACAATATTTTGATTTGAAATTATCTATTCTCGAACATTTTAAAACTTTTTTTCTTCTTTCAAATAATCAGTCACTGATATTTTCATTTTCTGTCACTGTTTTATTTCATTGCAATGACCATATTTATCTATAATAGTTTGAAATTGTCAAATGAACAAAGCCATGTAATGACGTTTTTTTCTTTGTTGAAAATTAATCAGCAAACCTAATGTCCTGAAGAAAGTTGGGAAACTTCAATAACAAAATCACATTCTGAGAAGTCTTTGCACAGGATAGTCCTGTATGTGCAGTAAAATCAATTAGAGGCACCTATATTTCTGAACAATATTGAACCACTGAGGCACTAAGTGAAGAAATTGCACAAAAGGATTGAACAGTCAGTGCGCATATTTTAAAATCTGAATATATGTGGTAGGAATTCTGTGCAATAATTGGGTTTTGCAAACACTTTCCCACGCGAAAAAGATGTACAAGTCAGAAGGTGTTGTTGCAGTTGTTTGCAATGGGTGACTAGCATGACTATACTAGAGGGTCACATGCATGAACTTTCTTTGCTTCCATACTTGGCATGATGAGAAAGATGCTAACATCTAGGAGATAATAACCAACAAGCTGAAATTGTTGTTTAATTATCATTACTATGTGATGTGGTAACATGAACAATGAGAAAGCACCTGAGAGACTGCAATGGAAGCAAAGCAGTTTGTTAGAATAACCACAGAGACAAATGTAGTAAAGAGACAGATTTTATACTTCTCTTAAACGTTAAAACATTTGATAGTGACATTTATAAATTGATTATTTTATTATATTTTTTTTTGCAGGAGTATCTTCAGGTACAGTCCCCATGTGATAGGATTATCAGTGGCCATGTCTGGATGTTTAATAAATAGAATTTACAGAAAAAACTTTAGGTTGGGTGGTCTCAAAATGTTAATGACGTATGCACCAAGTACAGTTCTTCCAGCTATATTATCTGTTGGAGTCCATGAGGTTGGCATTAAACAACAAATTCTGCTGGGCAAAGAACCATGCTCCTCATGTGTGACTCTAAAATCTGGGATCTATCAGCTTTTAATGGGTTTATCTTACCCGTGTTTGGTCTCTGTTCTATCATGTTTGCCAGTTGCTCGCGAGTTTTATACTTTGCCTCTACCAACTTTACAAAAGGGAATGGGTTACTTGAGACTTCTTAGACAAGTGTCTCCGACAGGCAATACATTGATGCTCATAGGCATGCTGAACATGTTGATTGGCATGGAAGTTTCCAGGAGAGAGCTACAGATTTACTTGAAACACTTCAGCAAACCTCCAGACACATCACAAGATGAGGATATGATGAAAGAGGAAAAAACATTTGAGTGAAATTGATGTGTTTGATATTAAAATACTGGTTCATTATGATAGCAGTTGTCTATGTAATTGATTGATGTATGGTTATGTGCTACACATTTCTAACTTTATGAAGCATGGGCAAGGAATGTCTGATACAGTCACTGCTTTCTTGAAAGGGGTTTTATAAAGCTAACACAGAACAATGGTCATCATCATCAAGTACTGGGCCTGCTGGTGTTGGTGATCATGTCTCTCCACAACTTTCGATCTCGACAGTTATTTATCATTTCTGTTGTTGACCTTCTGCCAAGCCATTCTCTTAAGCTGTCTGCTATCTTTTCTCTTTGCTTTCCTCTATCTCTTCATCCTTCAATTTTCCCATAACTTGTTCATATCTATTCATATTATGAAAGGCATCCTGATTTGGTGCTTGTGGTCGGTCCTTTGATTGATTTGATTATGTTTCTTATGATGGTTTGTAAGCGATGCATCTGGTTGTGTGCCTGTTGCACCTTCCTTTGCCAACTAATCCGCTTTCTCATTTCCTGGTATTTGACAGTGAGATGGAATCCACTGCAGAGCAACCCTGTGGTGCTTGCAGAGTTCAGTCAATAAGGTCTGCAGATGTGGCAATTTTCTGGATTGTAGTGATCTTGCTCTGGAGTACTGATCTTGCATCTGTCAAAAATACTACAGGCTGTGGGCCAAGATTACTATTCAGCAGTTTTTCTGTTGCCAACTTTATTGCGTGGATTCTGCATCATAATTGTGACAATATTTCCCTGTTGCTATTTTATTAATATCCCTAGTGTTATTTTGGTACTCTATGTATGCACCTGCTCCCCATTCTTTACTGCATTCTGTGCTGATCCATCTGTGTACATTCGAATACATAGGTCATGTGGGTATTCTTCATCCAAAAAACTGAGAGCTATTGTTTTTCGCTGTAGACTATTCTGTTCCTCCATGTCAAATATTCCTTTCACTTCTGTCTGTGTTTGTATTGACAATCCTGATTCCTCTGTCCAGGGAGTCTGTTCTGGTATGGACATTAGGGGGTTAACAACTTTTGGCATGTCTGGTGTTTATCTACAAATACGCTTGGCTTGGTGGATAAAGCTGCTTCTCTTAAGCCATCCCAATGCAAGATTTTGGAACCGGTCCTTCATTGTCTCAGCATGCATGAACATTTTTCTGCCTGTATCAGCACCTTTGTGTCTCTCCATTCTCTCAGTGCTGGTATTCTCCACAATTTCTCCATCTCCAATATTGGTGTTGATTTCATTGCTCCTGTGATGACCCTAAGTGCCTGGTTTTGTACTTTATCCAGTTCTTGCAGTGTGGTGTTTGATGCTGAGCACCGTGCAGATGATCCATATTCTAAATGTGGGCGTATACTCTGTTGGTAAACTTTACTGAGTATTATCCCACGTGGTTCCACACAGCTTTTTTAGAATAGCCAACTTCTGCCTTGCTTTTTGGGTTGCCTTATTTATCTGCTGTTTCCAAGATAGTTTGTTGTCAAATGTAACTCCGAGATAAGTAGCTTATATGTCATCTTTCGCAGGCTCAATGTTTATGTAGATGGGTCCTGCTTTTTGTTTTGGGGAGAGAGTGAAAAGTGTAGTGCTGCATTTGTCTGTATTGATGCTGGTACACCATCTATTTGTCCATGAAATCAATGTATTCATAGATCTTTGCAACATATTGGAGGCCACTGTTGCATACTCCTCTGTGCACCACATTACCACCAAGTCATCTGCATACATTGCCACTTTGATGCCACGTGGTAGTTCAGTAACTAGGTCATTGATGTAGACTAGAAAAAGTGTTTGAGATAGTACCCCTCCCTGTGGGACTTCCTGGCGCAGTAAGACCTTCTTACTCTTAAGACCTTCCAGCTGAACCTCCTGTTATGTAGGTATGCTTTAACCAATTTGTACATCCTGCCATTTACTCCATAATTTCTCAGTTTCTTCAAAAGCCCTTCCTTCCATACCTTATCAAATGCTTTCTTTAGGTCTATCCATGCTGCTAGTACCAGTTTCTTTTCTTGAAACGCATCCTTATTTTCCTGAGAAAGAATCTGATCTTTGGTAGAGTAACACTGTCTAAAACCTGCTTGCTGTGGGACAAGAAGGTTTTCACTTTCCAGGAACCAGTCTGATTATATGTTCCACTGTTTTACACAAACAACTTGTACGGCTGATTGGTCTATAGCTGGATGTTGTAGAACCATCTTTTCCTGACTTTAATAAGGGTATCCATTCTGACTGAATACCTGTTAAAATGTTGCACTGTGTTCTGAGCCAGTGGTCTAGTGTATCCGATTTCAGCCAGCATTTTATTCAGCTTTGCTTTCCTTAGCCTTTGATTGTCCCCAATCTTCCTGCAAGGCAGCAGATTGTCTTTTCTGTAGGGGGATTCTGCCCTAAGATGGTTGGCCCTCCCAGGTTTACGAGCACCATCTGCCCAAGTTTGATGTAGTTATTAGTTTGACTTCTGTTTCCAAACATGGTGAAATGAGGTCACGTTCGTTGGACCACTGCAGTAGTTACATTAGGGAACTGATTAGCGACGGCTCTACAGTGTAATTTCCTGCGCCTGAGCTAATCAACTGATCCAGTTAGCAGAGTTTGCCGATGGTGACAGATTGTACTCACTTCATTGTCAAGTCAAATGTTTGTGAATGCTACCTTTCCCTGCCTAGCGTTATATGTGAATTCTCTTGGTGGTCTGATAAAGAACAGTAACGAAGCCCCCGTTTTTTTCTCTCTACAGAAACAATGATAAATCTTCCTTGCATTGATTTATTTTTTTGAGTGCACAATTTCATCCTAAGACTCATGGCAATTACTCCAAGTCAACATCAAATTTGCAAAACATCTAGGTCATGAAATGTAATGAACACGATGTTTTCAAAGGAAAACACAATGCAGTTCGTGACTAATTGCTTGAGATCTTTTTGGCAGCGCTATCAATACTATCATGCGATGCTCCCGATTTGGCTTGTTGAATTTGCTTCCAGTGAATCTTCCACATACATGACAGTCAACCCCGTCATTAATAGCCCACCTTGTTAATAAACAAGGGCCGACACAACAGCGTATTCCATTACAGTCAACAAATGCCATTTTCTTCATTCAGAAACATACATCAACGAAATTACACTTCATTGCCAAGGAACCGGTGAAAGACACCGCCATTTTGAGTCGCACCTGATGTCATCCGAGTAATGGTATAATAACTGCTACTCTCCATGCTTGTGACACTCTACCTGTGGCCCATCAAATATTGTAGATCTGATGTAGTTTTGCTTTAGCTCCAGTTCCCAAGTTCTTAATCATTGTATTAGGCACTCCATCACTGCCTGATGACTTCTTCCTTTTTTAATTTGGATATTGCCAGCTCTAGCTCTCTTTATGTAATGGATATTTCCATGACTTCATGTGTGGTCTCTTCTTGTTTTGCATTTCTTTTAAACGGGTCTCTTGTTTCTCTAGGTTAATTTCAATATTATTGTCATTTGCAAAGGAGTCTGCACAGTGATTTGCAGCCTGCTTATCTGTTAGGATGTTTACATCCTTCTTCAGTGTAATTTTGGGTGTTCCTTTCTGTACCCTCATCACTCAGCTGTTTTACAAGCTTCCACACTTTTCTTGTGTCTCATTCAAGGACTGTTTTCTGTTTCCAGCTTCTCCGTCTGGCTTGTAGTTTAGCCCATTGAAATTTGGCCTTAGAATGCTGATAGTTATTGTGGTGTTTCTGGCAAGGATTATTTTCTGCTTGCTTTATTTCCATGTCATTGTGCAGTTGCTCTAGTTCACTACTCCAGTATGGTTTGTAGTGTTTCCATGCCCCTCTGGATATTGTTTCACTGGCAGCTTGTATTATTAGTCTACTGAATTCATCAACTATTTTGTTCATGTCTCTGTCTGTATTTAGATCTTTAGTCAGTACACTGGCATATTGTTGATACATTATCCAGACTGCCTTTTTGTAATTCCATCTAGACAGTGTGCTGCTCTCCCTGATGGCCTCATTTTGCACCACTAAAAAGACTGGTCGGTGGTCGCTGCCTCCTAATTGTTTCCCAATAATACATGTGATATCCCTATCCAGGCCTGGTGAATGGAAGGTAAGGTCTAGAGTAGATGTGGTATGTCATGATCTGGAAAAGAATGTTGATGGATCTGTTGTCTAGTTTAACAGTATAAGCCCATTGTCATCCTGCCAGTTTTCAAGCTATTCAACTCTCATGACCATATGTTCATAGACCCAGCTCTGTGAATGGCTGTGAAAGTCTCCACATACAATTATTCTTCCTTTTAATGTAAATGTGTTTAGTGTTAGTGGGCGGTCGCTTGGACAGTAGTAGTTAAATAAATGAAAGTCTGTATTTTCTGTCCTGAGGTGCAGTATTTGATATTCAGGCTCATCCATATACACACCAAACTGACATGCATTGATGTTGTTATTTACAAATGTCAATATTCCGCCCATTTGTCTGTTTTTTCTGTCACATCGGTAACACTGATATCCCCTAAAGATAGGAATTAATTTCAAAATGAACGGATAGATGAATCAAAAGAAGAAAATGCTGGAAATACATCAATCATGTGCTGAGAATAAATGAAAAAAGGTTTCCCTGTCAAGCATTCATATGGAAACTATCTGGTAAAGGAAAACGACACAGACTAAGAGAATCGTTGCACAGAACAATTACTAGGGAAGGTTGACCCATGGGAATAAGAAACATGTCCCTGGACATGCGGGAGTACAGGGGAATGAAAGAGTGGACAGGTTGGCTAGCTGCGCTCTTGTTGAAGACGGTAAACCAATGGATCAGGAAGACATGAATGCCTTCCGAGATGTGGGGAGGGCACAGGACTTCGACATCCATGAGTCCACCTCTCTACTTCTGATGAAAGAGATTGGCACAGCTAGAAACAAGAAACTTAGTGGGTGTATAAGAAGGCTTATCAACCAACACAGAACTAGACTTGTCAGTTGCTGGACACTGCAAGACTTGCTGGGGGGAGGGGGGGGGGTGTGTCTGAGCACCTATGGAGAACATGTTCAGAGTGCATTGATGATGACCAGCAAATAGCTCAGTTAAAAAAAAAAAAAAGTAAAGTAACCCCGTCACGTCAAGTGGCGTATAGGGAATATAGTGTTAGTGACCATAAATTTTACAGACCTTCTGCACCTATGTGACATCTTCGAAACCAAAACCACCCTATGTGACATCTTCGGCCAGAGAGGAAAATGAATTGAATGGCATGTTTATTGATAATATGGTCGGTATTACGCCAGGCTGCCCAATTTTTCCAGGGAAATCCTATGTCACAGACTGGGTTTTCTCTAAAGCATTGTCAGTCAGACATGTGAGAGCACACCAACCAGTACCACTGTGGCTTCTCATGTTGTCCACTACAGATTTTTTTCCTTATCCTTCTGAAGTTGACACAGTCAACGAGGGGGTGTATTTCCTGCCAGATACTCTGATTTAGTATTTGGCTTAGACTGGAAACAAAATGTCTACGTTGTCAATAACAGTCCACGCATGTCCACAAACCAGAACAACGTTTCGGCTCCATTGGCCTTCAGCTGGAACACACATACAAATATGTATTTAAAATAAAAAATAATAAAAGAATGTAATACTATCTATAATAATATATCATTTCAAACTAAGAACCATTTATTTATAAATAAAACTATTTATGTGCATTTCTTCGCTTTGACCCTCTAAATCTTAAGTTGCTTGGATTCCATTTCTGTTCTGAGTTATTTTCATAATCCAATCTATGGCCAGTAGAAAGAGAAATGGAGATAGAAGGCATCCCTGTCTTACTCATCATCATGTGCCATACCGGTTGGCGTAGGTGATCATGTCCCTCCACAATCTTCTATCTACAGTGCATCGTATCAGTTCTGTTGTTGACTGTTTTCCATGCCATAACACCAAGCTATCCAGTATTTTCTCTCTTTGTCGCCTGCGATCTCTCTTTCCTTTTATTTTACCAGTTGTAACCAAGTATTCCAACTTTCCTCTTCTCATGATGTGCCCAAAAAATGTTGATTGCTTCTTTCTGATGTTTTTTAAGAGCTCCCTTTTTGTGTTGGCCTCTTTGAGAACCTCCTCATCTTCTTATGTCAAGTGCTTCTGTAAGCTGTCATTCATGCACACCACTACATTTAATTCCTTCATATATTGTTCTTATCAGGTTTATGGGGATCCGTAATAACTCGGCAACTTCCAAAGCATTTCTGTCTAAACTATCATTTATCTTTTCGTAATCTATGAATCCAATCTAAAGTGGGGACTGTAGTTCTAAACTTTGTTCAACTATTATACGTAGGGTAGTTATTTGATCAGCACATGATCCGTTTTTCCATTTCCTGTTTGATGTTTTCCAATTTTTCCCTTTTGCATGAGTGTTCTTACGTACCAGGTTCCTATTTTCAGTGTCTATTTTATCATCTTTATCTTGCTTATAGTAGCTTGATGACGATTGGGTATCACCTGTAGCACATATTGTCCCCTACCGAACGATGGTATTCCATTGGAATCCCCCTTAACGTTGTCGTGAGATCTATTATTGTGGTGATTCATAATTGTACAAAGAAATTATGGTGGTAGTTGTCTGTTGCTTTCCATCGGTTTGTCTTACAGTTGGCTCATCTAGCCTTTGACTAAAAAGTCTCACCCATAAGACAGTGTTTTATTTCAGGGTACTCTTCCTTGGCCTTTTACTCTCCTGAGCATACCTGCAGGGCAGTCGCAGGTTGTACTGTCTACTGCATATACTAGCATGTAAAATTACCCGACCTGACCTCACACTATGTACTGACATAAAAATACTCTTTCAACAGATTAATCAATCAGTAACAACTGAAGGTTTTATAGAACAAGCAGTTCTGCTTCGACATATACCACACAGGATACATACCAAATGAACTAAAAACATCAACTTTCATTGCATTGCCTAAAAAGAATGGTGCAGTTGAATGTAGTGATTTTATAACAATGAGCCATGTTACAAAAATCTTGCTAAAAGTTATACAAGGAAGGATTCAGAATAAAATCAATACTGAATTAGATGAGCAGCAATTTGGATTTAGGAAAAATAGTGGAACAAAAGAAGCCATATTCTGCATGAGAACATTAATCGAAAAGTACACAGAAGTAAACAGACCAATATATGCCTGCTTCATAGACTACACCAAAGCTTTTGATAGAGTACACCACAAACAACTTATAGAATGGCTAAAAGAGATACATCTAGATGACATGGACATACGACTAATATGTAATCTATACTGGGAGCAAACAGCAATAATAAAATATAACTAAGAGAACTCTACACTATGGTACCCATTTTTTTCCCATTGTTTTCGGAGACATTTGTCATATTTTTTACATTTCAGAGGATTTATTTGTTTATTTCTGAGACTGTCCCACAAAATCGAGGACGAACGATATATATATATATATATATATATATCGTGTGTGTGTATACATATATCTATATATATAATATGTATGGATGTGTGCGCAAGAAATTTTGTAAATGCAAAAAAAAAAGATAACTTTAAATTTCATAATAACTGTATTTATTTGCTGTTTGATTTTATTTTTGTTAATATTTACGGTACTTATGAGATACACGCACTTAATGAAATTACAATAGCTAGTTTTGCTTCTCAATAACAAAAAAAAGTTTAAAATTAAAAAAAAATTAAACAACATATAGATATCAATTGCAATATTAAAGTAATGTTTACAGTACTTTATTTCTACTGAAGAGGTTGTTGCCTCGTCGTGGTACTTGTTTTGTGAGTGTATCTTTCTCAAGATCTCATGATTTGCAGCAAGTTTTTCACTGAAGCTTTCACGCGATAAATTAATGTTAGTTTTTACTGTTAACATGGCTTACACCGTGCTCACATTAATCCGTGATTTCTCTTCGGACCAGATGTAGTTCATTTGAGAAAATAGTCTTTCTACGGATGCATTGCTGCCAGGTAAGCACATAAAAAGTTCAAGAATTCTTTTCACATTAGCATGTGGTACATTATTTTCTTTCATGTACCTGAGTACTTCATTCCATTTTCTACAGGGAAAGGGGGGGGGGGGGGGCTTGTTACTGAACCACTCACATTCTTTTTGCAACAGATGGCCTCGCAAATAAGTAAATTCATCAAAGAGCTCATCACGATTGACGTTTACAACTTCATGACACTTTGAAGATATCTGTTCTACTGCATTATCAAAATGTTTCCTTTCAGGCACATTATCCAAGAGAAGGCAGCTGAGTTGTGACAAGTTCTCATTGTGCTTGTTCCAAGACTGCAAGTAATGTACAGCAGTATTATAGAATTCTTTACTTATTTGGAAATACCTTTCCATTTGGATGTCACCACTTTCTACTAAATCAGTTAGCAAACTCTTTATCATGTGTTGGATGAAAAATTTTCATCGCATCGAGTTTCTAATTTTATAATGAGATTGTTCACAGCTAGTGCTGATTCTGTTGCGCTCTTGTCGTCGCCTTCAATCGCCTCTTTCATGGAAGAGTGATTCGTGAGAATGAGCAGAGCTGAGCCAAAGCTCTGATTCACTGTTTTCAAAGAATTGTTACAGTTTGTTTGTTTATGGAAGTCCCCGGTATCTATCTATCTATCTATTGTCCTTTCGAGCCGAAGAGGGCACATAGGGCAGAACCACAATCTCAAAAAACAGAAACATTGCGTGCCAAAGTGGCACATATTGCAGAGATCACTGCTCTAAAATCTATGGCGCTGTTTCCATAACAATACTTTTTACAATAACATCTTGTCAAGCCATCAATCAATCTCCTTAGTCGCCTCTTACGACATGCCTGGAAGGTCACAGTGTCACTATTCTTTACTTCCCTCATAATGAGGCCCCGGTAACACACAGGATTCCGGTATCACTGCAAACGAATTAAAATCCATAATTGCTCAACCGCCCGTGCCAGCGTAATCATCCGAATCTCATCTCCCAAACAAAGAAAGGTAACTGTAGTCCCCATCGTAGCAGTCTCAGCATACGCCAAAAGACATAAGGCGAAACCGTGCAGAAAGTGAACACAGCCAACTGTTCCCTGGAATACGATATCATCATTCATCGTAAACAATTGGAATATCGAAACATGATGAAAACGGATGAGACACAGCTCACGGTATGCACAGAGCACTTAACTCAGTAGCTCCTGCAACAAGCCGGACTTGGAATATGCGGAAACTGCAACAAGGAACACTTTTCATGCATAGCTTTCAATTGTTCCCGCCGCCTATCCACCATATACCGGATTGTAGGACAGTGTGTTTCTGACAAGAAGAAAGATCTCAGTGATTGATGCAGTTTCAATATTCTTTCCAAGGCTGGAAGTAATGACAACCACCTTATATTCGAATAACCTAATAATTGCTTAAACTCCTGTCCCACAAATTCACAGAAATCTTTTAGGCGTTCTACACGGACCGTGTAAATGTGAAAGTATCCAAATATTTTTTGTTACAATCACCTTTCATAGGCATGATATCAAACTCTGTTTTTGCACAATTGTGAATTATGTGTGCGTTGCAACCAAGACCCATTATGTGTCTGTTTAACTTGGACTTTATTTTAGTTATGACAGTGTCTCTCCCTTTCCTCAACAAGCCTCCAAAGTTTGTATTTGTATTGTCTGCTGAGAGTCCAACAATCTTTTTGTTTAAGTCAAAATTATCAATTACTTTCAACAATTGTTCAAATATTATGTCGGACATTTCTCCTGGGATATCTATGAAAGCAATCAGTTTGGTCTTTACTGGAGTTTCCAGCTCATAAGCCTGAAAATAACCAACTAAAATAGGAAGTAGCTTAACATGTTTATGATTAGATGTATCGCAAGACAATGTTACGAAGCTGACATATTTGAGGTCATTTTTTAGTTCATCAATAGCCCAAGGAGCAAAAACATTGATAATTATGGATTCACACTTTGTTCTTGCACAGGAAAATTGTTTCGTTGACAATTTCTTTTGTAGAATTGTTGTACAATCCAAACTGCGGAAACTATGATTATGAAGTACAGTGTGATATGCGAAGGTTCCTTCATGAACAGCTAGAGTGTATTCATCATTTGAAGGTTCTGTTTAACAAAAATAATTTGTCATACACCCAGACTGAGACTTATAAAGCAGCGCATCCTTATGCTTTTTTGCCTGTAGATGATCAGCTATTGATGTCCTTCCACCACTTGCTATAGAAAAATTTAAACTACATATATTAGATTTCACTAGCATTCCATCCTCTAAAATTGCTTGTATAATAAATGGAAATTCAGCTTTCAGCAAATCACTAAAATGACACTTACCTTTTATGGAAAGCATTGTTTTTATGCAACAGACGTCCACTGATCATAAATAGAAAACACGACAACACTGTACTGTCATTACACTCGGACTGATTTGAAAGTTGGTCGGGAGTCGGGAAAGATACTTTGGCGGGAGATGTCCGGAAAGGCAGGGGTGGGGAGAGAGAGTGTGTCTGCTTTTTAAAAAATTAAACACATCCCAACAGAAGTCAGTGTCTGGAATAGAAGTGACGTAGCACCGCGCTTCAGGAGATCAAAGAGCTATCTCCGACACAACGCGTCCCGCGTCCAAGTCTTCTCTTTTATCTTCCTGCTAATGCTGCTCAGTCTGGGATAAAGAAACACAACTCAGTAACGTCCTGAGTCCTAGTGATTATTTTAAAAGAAGCCGATTCCGTGTATGAACATTTATTTATTCACCGAAATCGGGGACAACTTCTAAACTTCGGGGATTGTCCCCGAAAATCTGGGACGAATGGTCACCCTACTCTACACCCATTGATATAAAAAGAGGAGTAAGACAGGGATGCATCCTATCACCAAGCTTGTTCAATCTATACACTGAGTAAATCTTTAAAAACATCTCAGAGATGCTACAAATTACTGGAAAGATATTCAATAACCTAAGATATGCTGATGATACTCTACTACAGGCAGAAAATCCTAAAGATCTACAACAGATACTTAATGAAATAAATATGACAAGCAAAAAATATGAACTGGATACATAAGAATTGGTGTAAGAAGACTTATCAACCAACATAGAACTGGAGTCGTCAGTCGCTGGACACTGAGGGAATTGCTGAGGAGGGGATCTGAGCATCTATGGACATGTTCGGAGTGCAATGATGATGACCCGCAAATAACTCAATAACTAAAAGGACTGGATATGAATATAAAAAAGACTAAAACTATGATCATAAACAAAGAGAATACTCAAAACCCACAAGTGGATATCAAAATAGAAGGAATAGACCTGGAAACTGTTCAGATCTACAACTACCTTGGACACACTATAACCAGTGATGGAAAATGTAAAACTGAAATAAACAAAAGAATAGGAATGGCAAAAAGTAACTTTAATGTAATGAAGAACATACTAACATCAAAACAAATCACACCAGGGCTAAAACTAGGAATCGCAAAATGTTATGTCTTCTCAACATTCCTATATGGAGCAGAAACATGGACATTAGACAAGAAAACAGAACAGAGAATTGAAGCCTTTGAAATGTGGATATATAGAAGAGTAGGTAGAATTGGATGGAAGGAAAAGAAAACAAAACGATGAAGTCTTAAAACAACTAAAAATGAAAAAAAAAGAACTGCTAAACACAATTCAAACAAAACAAATGTTTGGCCATGTTAAAATACACAACAGCCTACTAAAAGTAATCCTGGAGGGGAAAATACAAGGTAAAAGAGGACTAACATGGACGAGTAACATCAAAAGATGGACAAACCAGTCTATGACAACCTGCACCATCAAAGCAAGAGACAGAGCAGAATGGCGCTCAATGGTAGCCAACCTTCGATGCACTCCATGATGATGAGTACTGCTTCACCTTTGAAACCGCCATTACCTTAATTGTCTCCAGACCTCTCGGAATATATTAAAATGAACTGTCCAAGATAAGTTCAAAACTTGACACGAGCCACATTCTGATATACGTAAACAGAGCGTGGTCCTCATGGACACTGATGAAGTTCACAAAAGATATCATTTTTAATAGTTCTAAACGCTGCTGAAATAGGCATTAAGAACGTATTAAAAGCAACCGTAAATATTAACATGCGCAGCAATTACTTGATTTAATTTAACAATCAAACATGATAGCAATCTTCAATACGACATTACTGCAGTCACCCATAATATATCCTTGATAATAATATATCCTTGACCTATTTATAATTATTTTAATGTATTAACAGTTTGTACCTATATTCTACGAGGACATTAGTTACATTTCATAATTAAGATGAGGTAGTCTACTTGTTCTCAGTCTGAATAGTAAGAAAACAGAAGTAATGGTCATATCAAAGAAACAATCATCACTAGCATGCAGCATAAAAATAAACAGGACAAATTTGAAACAAGTGCAACGCGTCAAATACTGGGGCACAATAATAACATCGGATGGAAGATGTACCACGGAAATAAAAAGCAGAATAGCTCAGGCCAAATAGCATTTCAGAAAATGAAAAATATATTATGCAACAAATCTATGTCAATATAAATGAAAAAGAGAGTTCATCGGTGCTATATAGAACCAATTTTGACCCATGGAAGCGAATCATGGACAGTAGACAAACAAATGAAAAGACGATTAGAGGCCACAGAGATGGGATTTCTCAGAAGAATGTTGAAAGTTCCCTGGACAGCTAAAAAGACCAATGAGGAAGTTCTCAAAGAGGCCAACACAAAAAGGCAACTCCTAAAAAACATCAGAAAGAAACATTTATCGGGCACATCACGAGAAGAAGAAAGTTGGAATACTTGGTTACAACTGGCAAAATAAAAGGAAAGATAGATCGCGGACGACAAAGAGAGAAAATACTGGATAGCTTGGTGTTATGGCATGGAAAACAGTCAACAACAGAACTGATACGATGCACTGTAGATAGACGATTGTGGAAGGACATGATCGCCTACGCCAACCGGTGTGGTACATGATGTTGAGTCTATTCATGCTTTTAATAATTATTTCTTTAATCAGCAGTATGATCCTGTACATAACAATTGTTAGAACAAATATGTGTAAGAGTAGCTAGAGCTACAGTGTTAAAACTGGTAATGTATAAAGGTATTCATCCCATCAGAAAAAAATTTCGGGTAGTAGTTTTTTTTTTTAATATCATCATCTGTAGCAAAGTAATTTATACTAAAATTTCATAATCATACGTACTAGTTTGAGCCTGTCTTTACATTTTGCGTATCAAAGTAAAGATTTCCTCCCCATCCTAAGGCAGATTGTGATGTTAGAGACCAATAGTTCAAGGACTTACGGCACATTTTATGGCTGATGATGTCAGCATTGTCCTACTTTCCTAGAAGTCTCTGGTACCTTTTTTTTCAGAACCTTGGTGAGCCCTGTCGTTCTAAATAAAATGTCACATTGTTCGTCACCAGTTTCTTGTTTTGTTGTGTTTCTGACTTTGTGCTTGACAATTATAATTAATGTTTTGTTCACGTGACCATTACACTTACTTGAAGATCATCCTCGCATTTAGGGTTGCAAAAGCTTACCTTTTTTCCCCGTAAGATTCACGTTTTATTCACCACATTTTACAGCTTACGTTTTTCTTTTTCCTGTAAACCGTTTTCTTATGTTTTTCTCACAAATGAACTACAAAACTATTGGATATTTTAACATTCTCAGAAAATTGAATATGTAACACCATTTGTGCACATGGCTAGTAAAAACGTCAATAGTTTCGATGTAGTAGGTTGGTATCTGTGGTTGAACTACTTGACCAACTCAGCCTATATTAGGAAACTCTTACTACAGAGCTTCGCAGCAGAAGGATGATCATCATAAGCAGACCCGTCGAGCAAGTGTTTCGGCCCTTTACCTTTTTGTCACTTTATGGGTGGTAGGCCCGCCTGGGACCTCCTTCTGCATTGCCTCTAAGACTTACACTGTATGTTCGGCACAAAATAACTAGACTTACTCTACGCAACACTCGAATTTAATATTACTTATCTGTCTTGGCTTTACCCCGGCACATTGCTGTGCTCTTCAGTCGAAATAAAGTGACTACTACTAGCAACTTCCTTTTATAGGAGTACCCATTAAACTCAGGCATATAGGTAAGTACATTTTTGCCTCTTAGGTTCATTTGGCGTGAGAACTCCAGTTTTTAACAATGTATGTTCTCGAAGCAGAGGAACGTTGGTGTCCTTGGTAACAATTTGAAATAGACCGTAAGCGTTTTGAAAGACGTATATTAAAATTTGACACAATCATTTCTCCTATCTTATCTGGTATGCACAGAACAATGGGATGCGAAACACGGTGGGCAAGCTACTGGAGATAATAGTTGCTCGTGTCCTCACCTGTTACCTTGAACAGATACGCGCATTTCCACCCACACTCGTAGGTGATAGATATAACAAAGAGACATGACTCAATGCGGCAGTCTTCGCCTGTGACGTCTTCGAAGGCTTCCACAGACGAGAGGAGTCATGCTGCTGCTATAGATCTGGAGGATGCATACAACAGGGTACCATTTGAATACCTCATGTGCGTGCTCTTCAAACTGGCGATACACCTCTTCCTCATTAGATGGATCGCTGCAGCACTGTTTCAGAGAAAGGTGATACTCAGATGTGAAAGTTGTTCATCCGAGCCAACATCCATTTTTTTCAGGACTGCCACAAGGCTCACCATTGTCACCAGTTGACTTTCCGACCATGGATGACAGGATCAAGATATGTGCGACACGAGCACACCTGAAGATGAGTGTAGATAAAGAGCATCCATTGAATAATGAGCTCAACACAGGGAAGGGTGTCAGACTGAAAAGAGGAAAATCATGGGTGGACCGAGCAGAAGTTGT
Organism: Megaustenia siamemsis; assembly: GCA_032433765.1. NCBI lineage: Eukaryota > Metazoa > Mollusca > Gastropoda > Stylommatophora > Ariophantidae > Megaustenia > Megaustenia siamemsis. The sequence goes on along the minus strand of JAVIAB010000108.1, from coordinate 35,204,610 downwards.
CGTCAAACAGGTCTGTGGGCTTACCAATATCAACGCTGGCGAGGAGTGGATACCGGTGCCTACGTCATTCAGGGGCACATTCTCGTGTATTGTCACACTCGACAGGAAATGTAGTGAACAGAACTCAGTCGTGGTCAATGCGAAGGTCAACGGTCTCATTTGCGATAACACCGATGAAAAAGATGCAGTCATCTATACAGACGGATATGTAATACGTCACCAAAGGAGTACATGGGCATTTACAGCACGCTCGGCAGGCAGAATAGTCAAAGAAGATAGTGATGCATACGTTATGACTATGAGTAGCATGACGATGGACGTTATGCCAATTACCAAGGAATTCATCTGGTTTGAGTCACAACACTACACCCACGCCTGTATACTGAGTGTTTCGATGAGCATGATAAAACGTGATGAAACGTGGAGACGGGCTCTGTACTCATACAATGATTAGAGTCATTGCAGAAGTCACAAATACGTAAGGTCACCTTTATCTATGTCCCTGGACATGTGGGAGTATTTGGGAAATGACAGAGCGGACAGGTTGGCTAGCTGCGCTATTGTTGACGACGGTGAACCAATGAATCGGGCGGACACCATCAATACCCTCCGAGATGTGGGAATGACACAGGACTTCGATAACCATGAGTCCACATCACTCCTTCGGATGAAAGAAATGGAAGTTAAGATGGGCACAGCCAGAAACGAGAAACTTAATGGAAGTGTAAGAATACTAATCAACCAACACAGAACAGGAGTCGTCAGTCGCTGGACACTGCGGGAATTGCTGAGGAGGGGATCTGAGCACCTATGGACATGTTCGGAGTGCAATGATGATGACCCGCCAACAAATTCAATAACTCAATATTTTAGCATATCAAACCCTTTGACGTGCAGAATTTTACTCAAAATATTGTCTTTAATAAATGTAGTTAATGTCTCACGTCGAAAGTACTGTCCCTCCTAATTCTGAAACCCTCTCCTCTTTGCCTCACAGGTGGCAGAAACATGTTGTAATTTCACCTATTCAAATGTTTGTCAGTGAATTTTTAGTTGCATTGCAGATAAGCACATGGTAGATAAGTAGATTGTAATGGTGTATTTTTGGAAAAATTTACTGGAAGAAATTAAAGAGTAAAACAAATCTTCATGGTCCATAGTAAAGCCAACATGTCCGTCTCGACTTTTTAAATATGGCATCATTTTGTCGTGATAGAAATCTATCGATTCGTAGTGCGACAGTTTTCTTTTATCCAATTGCAGACGACAGACCAACAAATCGATTCAAAGACCAGGGAGCTAAATTCTTTTTAAAAATCCTGCCGATTACAACAACAACAAAGGATTGTTCGTATATTTAGACAAGCTTTTATTATCACGGATCAAATCTCATCTCATTAACTGAAATTCATCATAGATTGTTTTTTTCCCTCATGTCCTCCATTGCTATGTAGTTTTCTAAGTAGTTTTCTGTCATATTTGTAACACAGGTGACTAGTAGTACATACCGAGGTTTACGAAAGCCGTTTGTGACTGGTCCTGGGCAGAGCACATTTTAAAAAGGGTTATGCCCCGGCTTGGACGGAGGAACTGTTTTCCATCAGTCGAGTAAATGAAACAAACCCCGTTACATATTATTGAAAGACGATAAGGGCGATGAGATAGAGGGGTCATTCTACACACCGGAAATTCAAAAAGTTGGAGACAAGCACGAGTACAGAATCGAGAGTATCATAACCGAGCGTCGCACATCATTTGGTCGAAAAGAAGGTTTAGTCAAGTGGTTTGAGTACGATTCCTCATTCAACAGTTGGATACCGAGCAAGGACATTGTCAGATAAAAAAATTAGAGATGAGAGAAGAAGAAGAAGTGGAAACTACAAAAATTAGAGATGAGAGAAGAAGAAGAAGTGGAAACTTTTAGAGAGCCCAATTTGCGAACCGTAAACTCGGGAATGAGAAGAGAGCGAACCATGTTGTGGTCGGTGTTTGGGAAACTATCCTCCTACTTAGAGTTTGTCTTTATTTTATTGAGTTATTGAGTTATTTGCGGGTCATCATCATTGCACTCCGAACATATCCATAGGTGCTCAGATCCCCTCCTCAGCAATTCCCTCAGTGTCCAGCGACTGACGACTCCAGTTCTATGTTGGTTGATAAGTCTTCTTACACGGCCACCAAGTTTCTCATTTCTGGCTGTGCCCATCTTAACTCCCATTTCCATCATCCGAAGAAGTGACGTTGATCTGTTTGTCGACGTCCTGTGCTCTTCCCACATCTCGAAGGGCATTGATGATGTCCGCCCGATCCATCGGTTGCCCGTCCTCAACGACAGCGCAGCTTCCAACCTGTCCGCTCTCTCATTTCCCGTACTCCCGCATGTCCAGGGACATAGACAAAGGTGACCTTACGTATTTTGGATTTCTGCAACGACTCTACCCATTGCATGCGTACAAAGCCCGCCTCCACTTTTTTATCATGCTCATCGAATCACTCAGTATACATGCGTGGATGTAGTCTTGTGACTCTAACCATTTGAATGCCTTGGCCACTGCCATCACCTCCATTGTCATGCTACTCGTGGTCATGGCGTATGCACCACTGTCTTCTTTGGCTATTCTGCCTGCCGAGCGTGCTGTAAATGCCCATGCACTTCTTTCGTGTCGTTTTACAGATCCGTCTGTATAGATGACTGCATCTTTCTCATCGGTGTTATCGCAGATGAGACGGTTGACCTCAGCAGTAACCACGACCGGGTTCTGTTCCCTACTTTTCCTGTCGAGTGTGACAATACATGAGAAAGTCCCCTTGAATGACGTAGGCACCGGTATCCACTCCTCACCAACGCTGATATTGGTAAGCCAACAGACCTGTTTGATGACATCTTCTGCTCGGCCCACCCATGATTTGCTTCTTTTTAGCCTAGTATCTTTCTCTGTGTTGAGCACGTGGTGCAATGGATGCTCTGTATCTGTACTAATCTTCAGGTATGCTCGTGCTCTCCAGATCTTGATTCTGTCACCCATGGTTGGATAGTCAAGAAGATACCTCATTACTACACAGGGAGTGTCCCTCGTACATCCCAATATAATGCGCATGAATTCATTCTGTATTTTCTCCAGCCTGTCAGTTTGAGTCGTACTGACAATAAGGATTGCCAGGGCATACTCGATTGGTGCGAGAACTAATCCCTGGAACAGAAGGATAATTAGCCTCTGCTCGATGTTGGCAGCTGCCATGACCTTCAAGGCGACTCTTATATCTCCTTCCAAAGAAATAATGAAAGGTCATACGGATCATCAGAACATAGCATTACTACTAATGCGATAATTTACCCTACTGCAATGTAAAAAGTCTCAACTTATTATTCAACCCCGTTATTTGGTTATGGAAGGCCCCGGAATCGCTGAAACCAAATTAAAATCCATAATTGCTCAACCGCCCGTGGCAGTGGAATCATCCGAATTACTAATTCATCTTCCAAACAAAAAAAAGGTAGCTGTAGTCCCCATCGTAGCAGTCTCAGCACACGCCAAAAGACATAAGGCGAAACCGCACAGAAAGTGAAAACAGCCAACTTTTCCCTGTCATACGATATCATCATTCATCGTAAACAATTAGAATATCGTTAAATGATCAAAACGGATGAAACACACAGTTCACGGTGTGCACAGAGCACTTAACTCAGTAGCTCCTGCAATAAGCCGGATTTGGAATATGAAGAAACTGCAACAAGGAACACTTTTCAGACATGGCCTTCAATGGTTCCTGCTGCATATCCACCATATTGACCGGAAGTTCACGTCCCCCTGAAAATGATGATCGTTATATTTTTAAAATGTATAGCGCTTGATGATGTTAGGACATCGTGTTTGACTACAATTCCGAGCATATAAAACACAGTTCGTCGTCAGATTATCCCCGTCGCACATCTAACAACCGTTTTCATCAACTCCGTTTTCTTTCCAAGATGTAAGTATATCTACTTATTAGCAACGGCCATGTTCTAAGCAAGATTTCGCAAATCGTAAATGGTAGATCTGTGATGCCTGAATAACATCATCAACATGGGTGTGTCTCAGTTCTCTGTCAAAAACCATCCTTGGCGTGGTGTAACCAAAACTAGAATTTGCAAGTCTTGCAGTTTGACCAAGAGTTGTGTCAGTCAAACCATAGTCCTTGGCGGTCTGCCTTTTGGATTCACCATTATCCACCACAGCAGCGACAGCTGACATCATTGTGTCTCTCTTAAATGTACCCCGATCTGTGTGGCTCATGTACGTTCTCATTGTTTGAACCCAGGGAAAATATTAACTTAGCACAAACGATGTTGAATACAGTAACAACACACAATATTAGATAACATGATGCTGATATTAAATCACTAAATTTATCAATTCAGAAATAGGGACTTTTTATCTAAAAAATGGACATGTTCAGATAAAAGATTATATATTTCAGTTAAAAACGCTGCATTCTTAAATGTCTAATGAACACTCACTTCAAAATTCAGACCATTTTGTACATTTAAAGTGGCATAAAACTAACCCTTTTAAAGATCTATTTTTCAACAAACACGTCAAAATAAAAAAAAATGGAATTATTACTAAAGTACGAGGAGAATGTTTCTCTTTATTTTTCGCACATATGTGATACCTGAAAAGAAAAAACAAACTGAATGTTTTAAGTAATCCCATTTTTTTATGTCAGTAAAGGCCATGTGTGACTTTTTACCAATGAGGCATCCAGTCTTCCCCTATGATGAACATATCGTATCGGTAGTTTCTAGCTGTCTTGTTCATTTCTTCAACTAGTTGGTGTAGTTCCTTATGGAATAAGTATGTACGTTTATTAGTTCCTCCAGTATTTAAAATATATTTTAAAAAGATATATTATTATTATTTTACTATTCTAAGGGGACAGAATCCATTACGTGACAAATAGGCAATGCCAGGTAACTAACCTGGACTGGCTACTACTTGCTGAGGGCATGTTCTAAGATCTGCCACGCCCTCCTGTGTTGTAACGCAACGTGAAGTAGGCACAGCGGAACGATCCGTTTTTAAGTTGGAATAGTTCGTGTCAATTTATTCTAGAAGTTGGTTCCCTTAAAGGCTGTGCTATTCATGTAAAATTATTCTAAATTGTGTTAATCAGCTGGAACACAGTCTGAGTGCTGACTGTGTACATGGAAACTTTGACTTTCATAGAACGATAGAATATATAAAGTATAGCCTGTGTAAGTGTGATGTTCACAGTTTAATTCGCAAGAACAAATCGGAGTTAATATTCTTTGATAGTAATATTCATTTCTACTTATAAACTAACTTGAATTTTTGAAATATTTTTGGTAATCATTTATTAGAATCACTGATTTGCTACTAATATATTTTTTACAGTATATAACAGTTAACTTTCTACGCCTAGTTGTTTCAGTTTAAGTTTACAGTGGCGTGCTATTGTGTATAATTATAAACTTATTTATTATTTATGATAAGGCTTATATATTTAATATTACTAATCAGTTCAACATTTATTATTGGATGTTAATATTAAAATATTATTTTCTATGTTAAAATCGCAACATGCGAACCCACTACATTTTAAGTCCATAAATCTAAGATTATACGAGCAAAAAAATCAGCATAAAGTTTAAATGTGTTTGTAATGTGATAATGTGAATGAAGGGCCTTATTTTTGTATTTGTTCTGAATCTTTAATCGCCTCTCCCGTTATTGTATTGTTTGTGTACACAATTTTATTATTCTACTGTTAAACAGAATATCAACATAGCGATGGTCGACAGACAATTACAACAAGTGGAGGAATTTAAATATCTAGCAAGTCTAGTGACAAACGACAGTTCACAAACAGCAGAAATAAACTCAAGATGCAACCAAATTTGTGAAATAATCAGGCAGATATCACCACTATTGTCTAAGAAGGAAATAACTCTACTCTACCTTTGACTCTACAATACAATCTTCATTAAAACATTGTGCTACCAATGCCAGACCTGAACCGTCGATGCAAGAACAATAAGAAAAATAATCTCTACTGAGATTAAATGTGTCAGACGAATGACAGGAGACAGTCAGAGAGATAAGATTAGAAATGAAGAACTGAGAAAAAAAGCAAACAATAATTTCCGCCATAGAGTAGATAATCAAACAACAGATAAAATGGTTTGGTCACGTGACAAGGCAGAATGATCAAAACACAACACAACGAGCCTTCAGTAAACGTTGCGAGAACACCAAGGGTCGACCACGAAAAAGATGGATTGATGGAGTATTAGAAACTATAAAACATAATAGCAGGGGAGGCCAACAGAAGAGCAACAGACTACAAATTATATCTCCCCTCGACGTGAGAAGTAAATGAGCAAGGAAAGAAGATTGTATTCATGTATATCTATATATCTGTCTGTCTAGTCTGCCTGTCTGTCTATCTGTCTGTCTAGTCTGTCTGTCTGTCTTTTGTCCTTTGGATCCGAAGACGACAGAAAGGACAGAAATTCTTGACTCTGTTTCAACTACGGCAAGGGAGCTGATACCCGCTGTTGTTGCTTCTCGTCTCGGTGTACTTTTTAGTGCTTCTCTAGGTCGACTTCTCTTTCTGTTGCTTCCTGTTTCCCATTTGAGGAACTGCTTTGAGATTCTCGTGTTGTCTCTTTTCGTGACATGGACACCATGTATATGGCGTTATATTAATATTAAACGTGTAAACCCCACTGCTTTCTTCCAATGTTTCATACGTTTCCATTCATAAAATGTAAATACTTTACAACATGAAACTCTATATGAACAGCATGACTGAAATGTATGTTTACTGGTCACAGTGGTATGCTAGTAAAATGAGTGAATTCGCGAGTGAGTTGATTCCAGTTTGTACAAACATACATTTCTATAGATAAACACACTAACTGTATTAACATCATTTCACGATCACCTTTAGGCCCGGAAATCTCTCTAAAATGGAATCCTGCCTAGGCCATCGATTATTACGAAATAGCAGCATCTAGAATTTGCAACATTATAGCTCTCGGTGTTCAGATACCCTGCAAAGAAAGTATACCAACAAGGATGATAACAAGCGATAACACAAAAGAGAACGAAATATACGTACCAGAAAACAACAGAAGAGAGGACGAAATAAATGAAATACTATTTGCAGACGACTAAGTTCTAATACATGAAACAACTGAGGACCTGCAAGAACGTATCAACAGGCTAAACAACACTTGTAAACAATACAGCATGAAGATCAACATAAACAAAACCGAAGAAATGGCAATAGCGAGAAAGAAAGAAAAACGAAACATCATAATAGATTATACGACTCTGAAACAAGTAGACAATTTTAAATATCTGGGTAGCACATTAACACAAGACAATAACCAAGAGACAGAGATGGATATAAGGTGTAACAAAGCATGCCAAGTTATAGGCCAAGTATCAACACTATTGGAAAACAAAGCAATAACTACGGAAGCAAAAAGGGCAATACACAAATCAATTTTTCTACCAACTCTGTGCTATCAGTGCCAGAATTGGACGCTGGACTCTTGAACAATAAGAAAGATAACGATCACCGAAATGAAATGTGTCAGAAGAATGACAGGAAACAGCTTAAGGGACAGAGTAAGAAACACTGACCTGAGGAAGAAACTCGAAATTGAAACAGCCATCGAATACATAAAGAAACAACAGATAAATTGGTTCGACCACATAACCAATACAAAAAGGACTAACAATGAATCAAAGAGCCTTAAACAAACGCTAAGCAAACGCCAGATTTAGAAGAAGACCGAGAAAGAGATGGATAAAGGGAATACTAGAGTCACTAGGAGGATAACACCAGAAGAGGTCAACAGAAGAGCAAAGAATCGCAGAGTGTGTCTCCCCTCGACGGCAACGGCATTTTTTCTTAGAAGAAAAAGAAGAAGAAGAAGGTGTTGAGATGTTGGTATTCCTGTCACAACACACATCCATCAGTGAGCACAATAAGGTGCCTACTTCACCAACAACAATTCAAGTCCTCTATTTCCAGTCTGCATGCCCTACAGGAGTTAATGATGACTCTTGCCCCTGGGCACTGACCACCACAACTAGTGTCAGAAATAGCGGCATCGACAATTGACATTGATTAGATAAATAGGATACAGGTCATTCTTCTTCTTTGTTCGCAAACTTTTTGTGCACCTTGCGTCCCAGTACTCCCGCCTTCAGGAATGTATTTATTTGGAACAGCTTCCCTAGCCTTTAGTTTTATTGGACCTTCCTGCAAAACAATAGTTTATGATCCAAGTTGCCTCGCAAAGAAAACCGGCCAAAATTAGCAAGTCTCTACATATATTACTCGGACAAAATAAACACACAAAATAAAGTAATTGCGTCTATAAAATAATTCATCGTAAAAAAAAAAAAAGTAAAGTACCCCCGTCATGCCAAGTGGCGTATAGGGAATATGGTGTTAGTGACCATAAATTTACAGACCCTCGGCACATGATTTTTGGGGTAATGTGGTCGGTATTACGCACGTGCCGCTTTACTTTCCCAGAAAAAAATCCGTTACCCATTAAATGCTGGGTGAACCGGAAGCCGTCGGTTGAAATCGAACCCTTACTCTTTTCCTTAGTAGTCCAGTTCATTAACCACTGAGTTATCGCGGCTCCCAAAATAATTCATGCACAAGCTAATTTCAGTGTCCTATAAACAAAAAAAAAACTAGCTGACAATACTTCTGGGTAGTTGCTGGGTTTATCAAGTCACGCTTGGTTGCCGTTAAGGTGTTGCATCCCATGAGAGCTGGTTAGTCGTGTTTCTGGATGCCCATAACTTCATCTATTCTGTTCTATGTTCACTATCTTGACCGACTAATTCTTTATACATTATTTTATAGTGTTTATTATGTGCCCACATTATAATATTGATGAATGTAAAATGTACATCATAGTTTGTAATTCTCTTGTATGTGTGTTGTGATATAACTATTGTGTGGTTTACATGAGTTCTTAAATACATGTATATATGATGTTTATGTAATGCAGCTGGAATTGATTGAACTGATTGTATAAATTATAATGCATACTTTAAAACGTATATGTAATAATAATTAATGTGAATTAATTTAGTTAATATCGTAAGAACTATTCAGGCTATTCTTTTCGGGAACAATTCAGAGCGGAGTTATCATTTATTTTTAAAGACAGTTTGGCACAATTGCCATGATTACATCAGTTTTATTTACAAATCTTTGTTGACAAGCTGTCAGAACTCTTCAGTTATGATTGCTCACAGCCAAGAGATAGAGGGACTTTGCTTGCAGGCATCTCATGCTAGGATGCCCGTAGACTCTAGCTGTAGCGGAATAAGGATGCTGAGATGGTCGGTGTACAAACTAACGTCTGAGCTGATACGATGTGACGGAGTGTAGTTGTGAGATTTTCTTCTCTTCGGGTCGGACACGTTTAATAACAGAAATTATAGATTCAGTTGGACAAGTTTCCCACATCAGGTAGGTTCATGCACATCTCATTTCCAAGATTCCTTCCTCCCTCCCTCCCTCCTTCCCTCACTTTCTTTCTTTCTTTCTTTCTTCCTTTCTTTCTTTCTTTCTTTCTTTCTTTCTTTCTTTCTTTCTTTCTTTCTTTCTTTCTTTCTTTCTTTCTTTCTTTCTTTCTTTCTTTCTTTCTTTCTATATTTCTTTCTTTCTTTCGTAGCCTTCTCTTCATTTCTCTCTTGTAACTCCTGATATCACACTTTACGTCAGTCTTTTCTAAATTTATTCGTTTTTTCCACTTTTGTCTTCTTCTTTCACCTCATTCTTCTTCTCCCTTCGTATTTCATGTTTCTTTCTTTCTCTCTCTCTCTTTTCTCCCTACTCTTGTCTCTTACATGTTCTCATTGTCATATTCGTCATGTACACGTCCGGACTGAAGCATTTTCAATGTTTGTTATTCTCTGCTCTAGTCACATTACTCGGCAAATTGATTGATTGATTGATTGATTGATTGATTGATTGATTGATTGATTGATTCTGAAGAAAGAGGCAATACCGCACTTTGGGCAGATCCATAAGTTGTAAGTTCCATTTAATTACAACATGAAGTTCTAGCTTAACAGGAACATTGAGTATGGATAAGTGCCCGTTCAGCTTCACCAGTAGCTGATGTCTTTCAGGGACTGTCTTCCATTGAGTTAGTGCATTGGGTATTCATACTGAGAACGTTAGAGACACACTGGTTGTAAATACACTTCAAACTCTTTCTTGTGCATGCTCCCCACTCATTCTGCGTTCTCTCATTTCGCCCACTTGTCTTGCTCCAAATATAATGAAAGAGTGTTTTAATAATGAATCATTTCAAGGGAAAAGGTATGTTTACAACACTCGGAAAAAAATCCACAAATAATCAACAGAAAACAAATACAAAGAACAATAGACAGCCCCCAAGCAGGATCGAACCCGTACTCCTCGACACAGTGCCTTGCCACAAGAAACAAACGCTAGAGCACACGGCCAACTAAGCAACCTAATTAAAGTTGCTATCATTGGCGGTATCCTTCATGCATGTGTATTCATGACTTAGCATAGGGTTACGAACACAACTCTGGAATCAATTGTATATCTGAATGTTCCTATTAAGACAAGTATTTCAATGATTGGGTGGGGCTGAGTACTTCCGTTGCAGACAAACAGGTATAGGAGAAAACAGTACGAATTGTAGTTTCCAGTGGTTTAGATTGGAGACAAATAATAATACATGAATTTTATTTGTATAACCTTCCGAGGTGATAGTTCAGTGAATCATTTCAAGGGAAGAGGTATGTTTACAACACTCGGAAAAATGCATAAATAATCAGCAACAGAAAAAAAACAAAGAGCAAACAAATAAATATGTTTTCAATTTCTAGAACCATACTACCAATTTTATCATTCTTTACTGAGTGCGCCATGTGAGCGGAAATATGGCTTGCTATTTCCAGCATTGATTAATTTATCTCATTTGACAACAGACGTCATTGTGGTAATATGCTCACTTGTGTTTTCTGATTGTGGTATCCATAGCATCTGTGTCTGTTGCCTTAGTCACTTGATGTCCACTGTGTTCCATGTAGAGAATGTCTGCTATCCGCCGTGAAGTTAATTTAGATTATAGCTTGAAACTTTCTTGATTCATCGACAAGACTTTCGTATTCTTGTAACTGAAGTGTTGCAGTTTCAGTTCACATTTTTATTATTTTTCGCTGTTCGATGTTTGTCTGACACTGTGAGAATACATAAACTATAATACATAATGACACACAACACCAAGTGATGTTGTAAGCGCATCAGTAAACAGACACTAAACAACGCTGTAGGGTGCTACGATATGTATGTTTGCAACACACTTCACACACGTGAAGTGATACAAAATAAACACGTGACTATCGTGGTGTAGTAGAGCAAACCAAATATTTGGACAGCTAACTCCGACAATGTAGAATAATGTTCATCAGCGCAAAGGAAACTCTTTATAATATGTATTTTTATTTCATTCCCACCATATTCTTCCGGTATCAAACACGGTCGCAGTCGTTCACAATTGAGAAGAGGACATTTGTCACCATAGAAAAAAGATGTTTAAGGAAAGCGGTGGAAGTGACCAGAATGAGTTCCAAATTGAGACCATAAAAAGGAATCGTCACAGAATCAGTCTTGAATTACTTACAGAGGCTACACATTCAAAATGTTTACTCACCTGGAGAGAATGATTATGACTGTACACAATATAAGACACATAAAGAAATACACAGGACTTGAGGCAGACTCGAAGCGAGATGGAGAGTTCGTTACACAAATTTTACATCAACATCAAATGACATTGATGAGACTCAGGAAGCGAGTTATCTCTTGCCAGTTGTTCGCCTACATTTGCTGTTGTCATGCTCAAGTTCTCCTTGGTCTTCCCCTGTTTTGTCACTCTCTCTTGTTCAGTGTACACTACAAAACACCAGTCGTTTTTCAGACTAACGAGATAGTCTGTTTTCATTCACAACACCATATATTTTCTGACTAACGAGATAGTCTGTTTTCATTCACAACACCATATATTTTCAGACTAACGATATAGTCTGTTTTCATACTTCTTCTTCTTTCCTTCCTCATCTGCCTTTCAGCGTCGAGGGGAGATATAATTTGCGGTCTTTTGCTCTTCTGTTCACCTCTGCTGCTGTTATGTTTTCTAGTGCTTCTAATATTCCATCGATCCATCTTTTTCGTGGTCGACCCTTGGGTCTGGTGTCCGGACAACTGTTTCAACGACACCTGTGAACAGTCGATTGGGAATCTGTACATGCAAGAGAACGTTCTTTGGGTCAGACTGCACTCTCAAATCTCCGGACAACTGTTTAACGAAACCTGTGATTCCCACGTTCAGAAGAGTCTACAACAAGCCCAAGCATATGGACACTTTAATGTGTTTCTGTGCTAGACATGGTTCATTTTTTGGTGTTTTTTAGTGAAGCCATGGCTCATATCTTGCTGTGTTTCTGTCCTAGCCATGGCTCATATCTTAGCTTGTGTGTGCTGGCCATGGCGCATATCTTGGTGTGTGTCATGTTAGTCATATCTCATATCTCGGTGTGTCCGTGTTAATCATGTCTCATATCTTTATGTGTGTCTGTGTTTAGTCATATCTCATATCTTAGTGTGTACCAGTGTTAGTCATATGTCATATCTTTGTGTGTGCATGTCTGGGTTAGTGATATCTCATATCTTTGTGGGCATGTTTATGTTAGTCCCATCTCATATCTTTGTGTGTGCATATCTATGTTAGTCATATCTCTTATCTTTGTGTGCATGTCTATGTTAGGCATGTGTCATATCTTTGTGTGAGCATGCCAATGTCAGTTATATCTCATATCTTTAGGTGCATGTTTATGTTAGTCATGTGTCATATATCTTGATGTGTGTCTGTGTTAGTCATGTCTCGTATCGATGTGTGCATGTCTGTATTAGTCACATCTCATATCTTTGTGTGTGCATGTCTGTGTTAGTCACATCTCACATCTTTGTGTGTGTATGTCTGTGTTAGTCACATCTCACATCTTTGTGTGTCCGTGTCTGTGTTAGTCACATCTCACATCTTTGTGTGTCCGTGTCTGTGTTAGTCACCTCTAGTGACTCGGGCAGATGGTGCTCGTAAACCTGGAGGGCCTACCATCTAAGGGCAGAATCCCCCTACAGAAAAGACAATCTGCTGCCTTGCAGGAAGATTGGGGACAATCAAAGACTAGGGAAAGCAAACCCGAATAAAATGCTGGCTGAAATCGGATGCACTGGGCCACTGGCGCAGAACACAGTGCAACGTATTAACGGGTGTTCAGTCAGAGTGGATCTGACAGACTCTGATTGTGATGTTCTGTCTGTGGGGGCGATCAACACACTTAGCCTGACAGCTGACTTCATATGGGAGTCTGGAATCCTTACTCTGATTGAGTCCTGAACGCAGAGAGAGAGAGAGAGAGAGAGAGAGAGAGAGAGAGAGAGAGAGAGTATTGTATAGTGCTCGTTTTGCCTCTAGAGTTATTTCCTTGTTGGACAATAGTGGTGATAACTGTCTAATGATTTTACAAGCTTTGTTGCATCTTGATTCTATCTCTTCTGTTTGTGAATTATCGTTTGTCACTATGCTTCCTAGGTATTTGAATTCCTCTACTTGTTTTAGTTGCCTGCCTTCTATAGTTATGTTAATGTTCTGTTTATTTTTAGCGACATTCGTGACTTCTGTTTTGTTTGTTTTCATACACAACACCATATATTTTCAGACTAACGAGATAGTCTGTTTTCATACACAACACAATATATTTTTCTGCAAAGTCTTTTGCAAGACAGTAGCCACCTTGCATCTACCTGATTCAGTTATGTGTGGCTTCTGTAAAACTGAAATTAGTATGAAGACAGCTTATTGTTAAATAACAATAGCAAGATTTAGGTGACAGAACTTGTTTAGTGCTAGGACAGAAACATTACAGCTTTCAGTGTCGATATGTTGACATCTCTCTCGCTATACACATCCACAGGTTTGCATGATATGTTAACATCTCTCTCGCTATACACATCTACAGGTTTGCATGATATGTTAACATCTCTCTCGCTATACACATCTACAGGTTTGCATGATATGTTGTCTGTCGACTTTGTCTCTAGCAGTTCTTCTCATCTTGCTTATGTTGGTAGTAAAACTATGAAGGACGACAGTGGTGCTTTTGCATTGACCACACGTAGTTTAGCCATGGAAATTATGGCTGTCATTAAAGCATTAGCATGATTAGATACATGAACTAAGACATGTATATTTCCTTGGTAATTCAATAAGTATGCTCAGAAAGATCGCAAAAGGTTGGGCTCGACGACAGTGGTTCGAGTCTCTGTTGAAGTCCAGTCTAATAAAAGTCCGCTTGATTTTCGAGCCAGAGCACGCGGGTGTTAGAGGTAATGAGCGTGCTGAAAGATTTGACAGTTTTGGCTGATGTTGAGTGCGGAAGGACAATGGACGGTGTAACATTCTAAATGCCGCCGGGGACGCCGGACGGAAAGACAGCTTAAGAAAATTACCCAGAATCCGCAACCATAAACAGACTGCACGAATATCTTGACCAGGTGGGAGATGACAATCGGGAGCTCTACTTAGGTATCCAGACTTATCCGAAAAGACAGTATTGGAGTTTGTCATGGCTACACGTTGAAGGATATACTTGGAAGGAGATCTAAACACATATGAAGTTGGCTTATGTTTAACGAGGATGGCTTGCCGACTAAACTAAACTGTCTGCATCTGCGTTTTGTTGTAGTTGTTGTTGTGTTCTGAGGAAGGACATATATAGGCCGAAACGTCATAGTTTTGTATTATTCTCCTATGTAAAGCTGTCACAATTGTGTTCAAATCGTTCTCTTTGCAAATATATTCTTATTACCAGGGCTTTGTTTTTTATCAGCCGAAGCTGTCCGGTGGATATTTAGGACTTTAAAGAAAGCTTCGCGTCTCCAACATGCATTTATTCAGAGCTGCTTTCTTTTTCAGTTTCATTGTGCTTCAAGAGAAATGTCTTTAGACACAAGTGAATGTCCGTCCAAAGAAAGCATTCAGATTAGGTTAACGAGTTTTTCCTCCCGAGACTTGTGTCACGTCTATCTTCGAGTTCATTGTTAACAGGACTGACACACTCTCCCTGCATATCATTTTGTTCCGGGTTTTTCCATTGTCTTTGCTTATCCAGTATGTGCTTCTTGCCTATCGTCTGATTGTCTGGTTGCAATAGCAGGCTTTATTTGAGGTGAGTTTGAGAAACTGATTCAGGATGCAATCGTTGCAACCCCTGCTGGTGGCATCATGCCACAAGCATCCGCGTACATTCTCCACTGTGCGTGGTTTTGTCGTGTTTCCTCTCTCTGTGATTATAGAGTTCATAAAATGTCAACCCAATCCTCCCAGTTTTACTAAAATTAAACTGGGAGCAACAGAGATACTTTCAAGTGGGACATACTGCGAGTGCGCGCGCGCGCGCGCGCACACACACACACACACACACACACACACACACACACACACACACACACACACACACACACACACATATACATACATATTTATATATACTGTTCTCGCCATTCTTTTGTGATTTACCATGTCAAGGTCAAGGCAGATTAAATATGAGTCGGAACTCAACAATTTACTTTATAACGTAACTTAACATTGTACAACTCAAGCTTTGTATATTTTGTTGTTACATCATAGTATCCCCTTGTTGTCTGTTGTTGTTTGTTGCTAGCCATGAATTATGTCAAGAAAATGTAATTCATTGTTTCCAAATGTAGTTCAAAATTACCAATTAACATTATATATATATATCCCCTTTTTAAATTAGCTGTGTACTCCCTCTCTAGCATACTTACATACACTGCACTAACGTTTTCGTATATCATTTCACTAAAAGTTGTCGTATATCCTTTCTTTAACGTTGTCGTATATCCTTTCTCTAACACTGTCGTGTATCCTTTCTCTAACACAGTCGTATATAATTTCTTTAACACTGTCGTGTATCCTTTCTCTAACACAGTTGCATATCCGTTATCTAACACTATTGTACATTTCATTTATACAAATTGTATGTTCCTTCTCTAATTTTGTAATATATCGTAACTCTAATATGCTTGTATGTCGCACATCTAATATGCTTGTACGTTCCACCTCTAATATGCTTGTATGTCCCACTTCTAATATGCTTATATGTCCCACCTCCAATATGCTTGTATGCCCCACCTCTAATATGCTTGTATGCCCCACCTCTAATATGCTTGTACGTACCACCTCTAATATGCTTGTATGTCCCTCCTCTAATATGCTTGTATGTCCCTTCTCTAATATGCTTGTATGTCCCTCCTCTTATATGCTTGTATGTCCCTCCTCTAATATGTTTGTATGTCCCTCCTCTTATATGCTTGTATGTCCCTCCTCTTATATGCTTGTATATTCCTTCTCTAATATGCTTGTATGTCCCTCCTCTTATATGCTTGTATGTCCCTCCTCTAATATGCTTGTATGTCCCTCCTCTAATGTGTTTGTATGTCCCTCCTCTTATATGCTTGTATATTCCTTCTCTAATATGCTTGTATGTCCCTCCTCTTATATGCTTGTATGTCCCTCCTCTAATATGCTTGTATGTCCCTCCTCTTATATGCTTGTATGTCCCTCCTCTTATATGCTTGTATATTCCTTCGCTAATATGCTTGTATGTCCCTCCTCTTATATGCTTATATGTCCCTCCTCTTATATGCTTGTATGTCCCTCCTCTTATATGCTTGTATGTCCCTCCTCTTATATGCTTGTATATTCCTTCTCTAATATGCTTGTATGTCCCTCCTCTTATATGCTTGTATGTCCCTCCTCTAATATGCTCATATGCTCTATATAAGTTCACGTAAAGAAACATCTCAAAAAGAAACAGCACGAAAAGACATGTGGAAAATTCATCGAAAGAAAACAAGCACATCAATAGAACACAAGGAAACCAAACTCCATGATATCCACTCTGACACCCACATGAAACAGTAGAACATCACCTGTTTGACTGTTCAAAGATGACTGACATCAAAGCAACTCTATTCCCTCAAAGACCTGATTAATGGAACATTTTGTACGGAACTGCACAGAAATTCAGAAATACCTACAGATATTGCATGACATATTACATGACGTTGGGCCTAAGGGCGTCAACTCACATGCTTCTGGATCCATAATAACAGCAACAGCAATAATAATAACATCGAAAGAAGAATCATAGCGGAGAAATTTCATCGCAGGTATAATCCAGCGCAGGACATTTCGTGTCAGAAAAGTTCTTCCCCAGACAAATTCATCACAGGTAAAATTATTTGTTGGAAAATTCATCGCAGGATTCTGTGCATAGCAGGATAACAATGTAACAATTACAGGTTAATGAAGAATTTAGAATTTTTGATGGCACAATGGAAGCATGAGCTATAATGGCGCAAGCGAGCTCCTCTGAACCAAGAAAGTCTATATGATTCGTTTAATCACAAGTTACAAGTGAGAGAAGTAATCATAAATGGACAACATCGGTACAGTGTGTCGGTAAAATAAAGAATAACTAAAAGAAATAGAAATACTAGCAAAGAAAAAGTTAGAAGGTGTCGTAAGTGGAATTTTGTATGGAGATAATATATAACCTGAAAAAACATTTTTATATAGTTTTTTTTTTAAATTGGAAAACTAACAGTTATATAGAAGTCATAAATACCATCAAACAACAATCAACAAATGGACATCAACATGAGTGGATAGAAATATATACATCTTTTAATACAGAGTACACGTTCTAATGGTAGCGGCGATAGCTCAGTGGTTAGTGAACTGGACTAGAAAGGACAAGAGGTAGGGTGAACTGGACTAGAAAGGACAAGAGGTAGGGTGAACTGGACTAGAAAGGACAAGAGGTAGGGTGAACTGGACTAGAAAGGACAAGAGGTAGGGTGAACTGGACTAGAAAGGACAAGAGGTAGGGTGAACTGGACTAGAAAGGAAAAGAGGTAGGGTGAACTGGACTAGAAAGGACAAGAGGTAGGGTGAACTGGACTAGAAAGGAAAAGAGGTAGGGTGAACTGGACTAGAAAGGACAAGAGGTAGGGTGAACTGGACTAGAAAGGACAAGAGGCAGAACGCTTTGATGGACATTATTTCAAAATCAATATGGGGCAATCGAATCACATAAACAGACAGCTGACTTCACGAGAGAGTCTGGAATCCTGCTCTGATTGAGTCTTGCTCGCAGAGAGAGAGAGAGAGAGAGAGAGAGAGAGAGAGAGAGAGAGAGAGAGAGAGAGAGATTTCAAAATCAGACATAAAAAATTTAATAAGTTCCACATTAGCTTTCATGTATGATAATAATAACAGAAGTAATGGTAGCGACAACGAAAAAGACATCAGAGCAATGCACAGTAAAGACAAGTAGAACAATATTAAAACAGGTAAATGAATTTAAATATTTTGGAACAATGTTAACCTCAGATGGTAGATGCATAACAGAGGTCAGATGCAGAATGGTTCAGGCAAAAGCAGCTTTCCAAAAACATGAAGAAGATACTGTGCAATTCGTTTTTGACAATATAAACAAGAAAAAGAGTTATTTCACTGAGTCTGTAGAAGTGAGGTTTTACAGAAGAATGTTGAGAATATCATGGACAGCTAAAAAGAGTAATGAAAACGTTCTGAAAGAGGCCAAAGCAAAAAGAAAGCTAATTTCCAAAATTAGGAAAAAAACAATCATCATTTTTTGGCCGTGCATTGATAAGGGAACAGCTGGAATATACTGTGACAACTGGGAAAATTGAGAGACGAAGAGACAGATAGATGCATAGAGAAAATATACCAGACAAAAACATACACAGATATATAAAAAAAAATATACAAGATAAAAAGAATGGTTTGGCAGAAGGTCAACAACAGAAATGATAAATATCTGTCGAAATCGAAAGTTGTGGAGAGACATGATCACCTACGCCAACAAGCATGGTACTTGATGATGATGATGATAATAATAATGTTTTACTTGTCGATGAAATGACTACGTTTTAATCTCTTCGCCACTCCTGCTTTTATCAAGATCTATATCTTTACTGTACTAGTTATATACCTTTTATTATTATTTATTTGTTATGTTTTATTTTGTATATAGTCTGGATTCTTAAAATTATAAATTATAAACCATGCGATGAATTTTTCCCGCCATAAGTTTTCCAAGAAATAATTTTCTTGCAATCAAAATAACCTGCGATAAATTTTCCTAGGATGAAATTTCCCTCAACAAATTTTACCTGCAACGAAATTTCCCGCCATAATTTTTCTTTCGATGAATTTTCCAGGATGTTTTTTTCTGCGATGTTTTTTTCTGCGATGTTTTTTCCGCCTCAGGCTGATATATGTCCCATCTCCAACATGCTTGAACGTCTCACCTTTAATATGTTTGTATGTTCCATCTCTAACATGCTTATATGTCCCACTTCTAACATGCTTATATGTCCCACTTCTAACATGCTTATATGTCCCACTCCTAACATGCTTATATGTTCCACTTCTAACATGCTTATTATGTTCCACTTCTAACATGCTTATATGTCCCACTTCTAACATGCTTATTATGTTCCACTTCTAACATGCTTATATGTTCCACTTCTAACATGCTTATTATGTTCCACTTCTAACATGCTTATATGTCCCACTTCTAACATGCTTATATGTCCCACTCCTAACATGCTTATATATCCCACTTCTAACATGCTTATATATCCCACTTCTAACATGCTTATATGTCTCACCTCTAAAATTCTTGCAATGTTTGTTCCATCTCTAAAATGCTTGTAAAGCCCCATCTCTAACATGCTTGTATGTCCTACCTCTAATATGTATATATGTCCTATCTCAAACATTTATTTATGTCGAACCTTATTATGCTTTATGTCCCACCTCTCACAGTAACAGGCTTGTATGCCCTACCTTTGTCATGTTTGTATCTCTACAAAATCTGTATGTTTTACCTCCTAAAATACGTTTACCTACATGCTTTTATTCCCCATCCCTAGTATGATTGTGCGTCCGTTCTCTAGGACGGATGTGCCTTCTGTATTTCCCTACTTCACAAGATTAGCCTTTCATGGAGCACCGTTGACAGCTCCTTACTGCGCAGCGAAGTAACACATTAACATAATCCTCTATTGTTTGTCGATGAATGTGAAGACAGAGACGGTATTATTATTCGCGTAAACAGGCAACATAGAAAACGCTATTTTTCATTTTGTGCTGGATGGACACAGCCAAATCCTGGAGTGACAAACTTGACACCACTGATTATTTGAACTCTTTGTTTGTGATCTTTTACCACACACACACACACAGAGAGAGAGAGAGAGAGAGAGAGAGAGAGAGAGAATCATAGCCGCAGTTCTCACGGCAGTTAATCCCTGGTTCTCTTAAAAAATGTTAAACATGTGGAGAATAGTCGATCCTGATCGAAATGTAGAGGGGTTGCGGGGGTGATCCTGCCTTGTAATTCGTTAAATAATTTCTCATAACCTTGGAGCCCTCATCTTGTTAAATCAGAGTAATATAAACGATACATTAACACTGGCAACGTTAGCTATAACACCATATGCCGATGGTCCGGCTTAGAATCTCCGTCTGTGTCGTCTATTGTTCTCAATATCTAGTATTCCTTTAGTCATTCTCCACGCACTACGCAAATATCTGAGTAGCTGTATTATTTATGCGTATCTCCATTTATACTGTTTTCTAAATAAATATGTATTTATTCTTGTTTTAAATCTTTCGATACTTCAATAATTCATGCATTTTTATAACAACAAAATTGTTGTAACTGTTGTGTGCAGACGATGATCAAGTGTCAGCGGCTTAACAGTCGTAACTAATTGCTGTTAGCGCAGGGACAAAGTAAATATACCTCTGTAATTAATGTTTATAGCAACACAGAGCAAAATGTACAGAGAAAGTCAAAGAATCAAATTTTCAGCTACCTTTCAAATCTTTTTTTTCTCTCTAAGGACGATGGTCTGTCCATATCTCGTGACCATGAAACATTACGCTGCGGTAGGAACTAGTTTACGTTCCTTTAGGGCCTAGGAACGTGTTCACTTAAATTATAACCTCACATTTTATTGAATTACTATAATTTATTTGGAAGGTTGAACTTCCAAAATTTCATTAATTAAAAACTATTTGATCAATGTTCTTTCTAATACACCTTCAGTAGATTCATGCCCTTAAAAAAAGATACGTTTCCTTTGTGTAGACTCTTCATTGTCTGCAATGTTGATAAATGGCATAATGTAAATTCCTTCATTTTCCCACACATCAAAGCAGCAACAAATTCCTGTACAACTAAAAAAAAACACAAGATTAACATCACTTATTGGTTATGGAAGGCCTCGGTATCACAGCAAACGAATTAAAATCCATAATTGCTCAACCGCCCGTGCCAGTGGAATCATCCGAATTACTAACTCATCTCCCAAACAAAGAAAGGTAACTGTAGTCCCCATCGTAGCAGTCTCAGCACACGCCAAAAGACATAAGACGAAACCGCGCAGAAAGTGAACACAGCCAACTGTTCCCTGTCATACGATATCATCATTCATCGTAAACAAGTGGGATATCGAAGCAGGATCAAAACGGATGAGACACACAGCTCACGGTGTGCACAGAGCACTTAACTCAGTAGCTCCTGCAACAAGCCGGTCTTGGAATATGAGGAAACTGCAAGAAGGAACACTTTTCAGACATAGCCTTCAATGGTTCCTGCCGCCTATCCACCATATACCATGGAAGTTCGCGTCCTCCCGAAAATGATGATCGTCATAGCACTTGGTGATGTTAGGCCATCATTGATGACTCCAATTCCAAACATATAGACACACAGTGGTGGTAAGTTATCATTTCCAATCCAACAGAAGCCACATGACCTGTAGTTAGTAAAACCACAGAGAGAATATGATTGTGTGACCTTCACTGATTCACTCTTAGATGTGAATGTGTAGTTTACACAAGAGGAGAAGTTTTCAACTACAGTGATCCAATTTAAGGCAATTCTGGGATAACAAGGCAAGTCTCCTTTATAGCAGCAGAACTTGATGTTCTCCGCTCCCTTCTTGCAGCTGCCGCCACACGATTCTTATGTCTCATTAACTTGGACATCATTCAAGAACAATGTCAAATTAACATTCCATAGATATGGCTCTGCCGATGAAATGCTTGGTGCAACAGTTGTATCAATCATACTGGAGGCTCCTGGTCTGTGGTCATTAATATCACAGACGGCACATGATGTTGTTATATTCAGTATTTCTTTCTGGGGTGTAAATATGTGGCACACACATGGAGAGTAGTTTGTGGTCACAGTAATCCCATTAAAGGCAATCCTAGGGTAGCATGGTATAGCTGTTTCAGAACAGTACAATCCTGTGATGTTTTCTGTGTTCGCTATAAAGCTGCTGCTGCTGCTACACAATCCTGACCAATTATAGGTGTGGACATTATTCACTTGCAATGACAAAACTGCTTTGTTTACATCATAAACCTCTGGAAGCGAATCACGAATCATTTATGGGACTAATAGTATAATTTATTCTTCCATCGGGGATATCTTCATTGAGTCCCCCCCCCCCCCCCCAAAAAAAAAAAAAAAAAAAAAGTCTTTTGTTAAAAAGCACATATGCTTTTGAGTTAAACACAAAATGAGCCCACTTCATAGATTCAAAATGATCCTTGCCAATGCCATCCGTTTGCACAAGTTAGGTCCTTAGCTACCAAGGTCACAAACGTCCGAAACGAATTAACGACTTTATCTACAGCGAAGGTTAACGAACTGTGAACAAACATTTATGTTCAAACCCTTGAAAACATTTTCAAAAATCTGCCAACTCACTGCAATAACATATATCGTGTTGTTCAATGTAAACATTGCTTAGTCCATAGCTCGAATATAAATAAGCTGCCATTTTGGTGCCCTATTTAACATCACTGTCTTGACCTATGTCTTATTCTCTATCCTGTCATGTCTTTCAGCGTTTAGGAAAATGGAGCATTATTGACAAGTCTTCTTTGGTTCCCTCACCCAAAATGCTTTGTGTGACGTCAGATATTTCAATTGTCCATCTCTTGGAAGGTCTCATCGATCTCTTCTGTCTCTGCATCTGATATATATTGCTTGCTTACTGTAGGATGATGTTTGCCGGTAACCATACAGTAGGATAATGTTTGCCGGTAACTGCATTACATGTTCAAACTATTAAATTTTATGGTTTTGAATGTAGCCCAGGATTGGTGTTAACTCCGACTTTTCTCCTAATTGTTTCATTTCTCATTTTGTCTTTTATTATCACTTTAAGTATTCTTGAAGATATCTCATATTAAGTTATCAGTTGTGATCTTACTTTCCTCCTTTACTGTTAACGTCCATGTTTGACACTGGAAGCACAACATTAGCATAAATGATGAATTGTGCATTGCTATTTTTTAAAAATTTAATTAGTTGTGCAAACCTAATTATAGCTGAAGGATTGTTCGCGGCATTCTCAGCAAGAATTGTGGTTACTTTTCTATGGAGAAAGTCTCAAATCTCTCTCTCTCTCTCTCTCTCTCTCTCTCTGCGATCAAGATTCAATCAGAGTAGGATTCCCGACTCTCTCATGAAGTCAGTTGTCTGTTTAAGCAAATCTATTGCCCCATATGGTTTCTCTTCCAGGTAGGTGGGCGTGGACCACATTGCTCTTCTCAGGTCTGTGTACTGGGCACAATTCTGTAGAACATGTTTTGTAGTCATATTGTACAGTGTACAGTGGCATAGTCTGGTTGTAGCTATTTTGAATTTGGTGAACATGTGATTTCTCATTCTAATGTGACCTGTGCGCAGGCGAAATATGATGACTTGATCCCTCCTTGATAGTTGGTGGTATCCGTCACTCTCATTATGCTTTGGGTGTTCTCGTTTCCATTTTTCATGGAACTGACCCTTGAGTATGGATTTGGCTTCATCATAACTGGGCGGATGGTTCTCTTGTGGTAATCTCCCTCCCTCTTTAGCTAATTTGTCTGCGTGTCGTTCCTATGTATATTACAATGTGATGGCATCCACTGAATGACTACTCTCTGGAAGTTATTGCATAGTTGGTCCAGGGTTGTTCTCAAGTCATCTAGTTCATTGTTCTTGGGGCTTTTTAGAGCTGATAGTGCTGACTGAATTTTCCAGTATCTATTGACTTGGTGATCTCGTTCTGATTATTCAGCGTCAAGAACACACCTCCCCCTCCATTTCTGGTGGCATTTGTAGCAGAGCCATCTGTGTATATGTGGGACCAAGAGTTCTGTAGGTAAGTATCGAGTATGTGTTTTTCTAGATTTGTACGAGCATACCTGAAGATTAGTACAGATACAGAGCATCCATTGCACCACGTGCTCAACACAGAGAAAGGTAACAGGCTAAAAAGAGGCAAATCATGGGTGGGCCGAGCAGAAGATGTCATCAAACAGGTCTGTAGGCTTACCAATATCAGCGTTGGTGAGGAGTGGATACCGGTGCCTACGTCATTCAAGGGGACTTTCTCGTGTATTGTCACACTCGATAGGAAAAGTAGGGAACAGAACCCGGTCGTGGTTAATGCTGAGGTCAACGGTCTCATCTGCGATAACACCGATGAGAAAGATGCAGTCATCTATACAGACGGATCTGTAAGACGACACGAAAGAAGTGCATGGGCATTTACAGCACGCTCGGCAGGCAGAATAGTCTACGAAGACAGTGGTGCATACGTCGTGACCACGAGTAGCATGACAATGGAGGCGATGGCAGTGACCAAGGCATTCAAATGGTTAGAGTCACAAGACTACACCCACGCATGTATACTGAGTGATTCGATGAGCATGATAAAACAGTGGAGGCGGGCTCTGTACGCATGCAATGGGTAGAGTCGTAGCAGAAATCCAAAATACGTAAGGTCACCTTTGTCTATGTCCCTGGACATGCGGGAGTACGGGGAAATGAAAGGGCGGACAGGTTGGCTAGCTGCGCTGTCGTTGAGGACGGGCAACCAATGGATCGGGCGGACATCATCAATGCCCTTCGAGATGTGGGAAGAGCACAGGACTTCGACAAACACAGATCCACGTCACTTCTTCGGATGATGGAAATGGGAGTTAAGTTGGGCATAGCCAGAAATGAGACACTTAGTGGCCGTGTAAGAAGACTTATCAACCAACATAGAACTGGAGTCGTCAGTCGCTGGACACTGAGGGAATTGCTGAGGAGGGGATCTGAGCACCTATGGACATGTTCGGAGTGCAATGATGATGACCTGCAAATAACTCAATAACTCAATGTGTTTTTCTGCTACGTGTTTTCTTTAACTGTCTGATTGGGTGCCTTTTTTAATGATTCCTGCTATATTTTCCTTAAGTTCTGGTATTTTATGTTTCCCATGAGGAGACATATCAGATGGGCCAAAGGGTTTCGATATTGTTTGGGAAAGTACTGGGTCTCCAGTAGTTAGTTCATTGGTAATTGCAGCGAAGTTGCTCCTCTTTAGTCGTACAATTTCGGAACCAGTTATTCTTTGGTGTATGGGGTGGCTAAGGAGCCTTCTATATTTCTCCGCTTGTTGCAATACTTTAATGACCCGTCTGTCATCTAAGGGATGTAAACCTGTTACTGTTTCTAGAGCCTTGATAGGTGTAGATTTCATAGCACCAGAGATGATACGGGCAGCATGGTTCTGTGTTCTGTTAATTTTGCTAAGGTGTGATTTGGAAGCCATAGCCCAGGCTGTGACTCCATACTCTAGAACTGGTCTGACTCTTCCTACGTATAGTCTTTTCAAAATATTGTTGTCTGCCCCCCCAGTCCGTTCCTGCTAATTTCTTCATAATATTTGTTCGTTTTCTGGCTTGTTTTCTTGCTCTGTCTCAAATAAGACAATTTTTAAAGAGATGGAAACATTTATAATGTCACAATGAAACAGAGATATTAACTTGTGCATGCTATTTGTAGTCTTAGAATTATGTTTGTGATTGACAGCAACCGTTTTTATTCTCCAAAATCAATGACATCATCTTATGAGCTCAATATAGCTGTCGCAGCTTCTGGTCCAGATAAAGATATCTCTGCTTTATCCCTCTCTTTCCTAATTGTACATCGTCACCTCCATTTTATTGTTCTTGTTGTTGCGTCTACCTCTAAAGTTGTGGTGGAATTATCAAAATGACTCTATGCATGCGTCTCAAGCATTGCATAAGAAATATCTTTATTAAGAATATTTTTGTGCGAAATGTATATACTCGTATTACAGAATTCGTGGGCACAAATTAAAATTCTCGATGCGCGTCTCTTGAATAACAACGTTGGTTTGATGATCAGCGTCTTGTTTTCCATACTTTCCGTACAAGTCTGGATAAAACTGCTGAAATCAAACTTATTCTCTTCTGCATATCTACGATCAATCAGAAATTATCAATAATTTCAGGGGAATAGTTGTGTTTGCAACACTCGGAAAAAAAATTAACAAATGATTAACAACTGAAAAAGAAAAATAAAGAACGATAGACAGCCCGAAGCAGGTTCGAACCCTTACTCCACAACACATTGCCAGAGACGATACACTGACAACTAAGCAACCTTCATGATTCGTAGATCTGCGGTTGATCAATACATGTCAAGTTTACAGCTTCAGTAACAGTTTCTGCGGATCATCTTTTCGGGAAATGAAACTCTCGGTTAGCTCTGCGAGCGCTGACTTCTTGGGCATGCGCAATAAGGTTTCCCTGACACGATGAACAACTTGCTCCCTGACACGACGGTTGGCCTAAATGTCCCTTTCTGTGAGCACAGCAGCATGTCAATGAAGTTGTTGTTCATCTTCAGAAAGGAGTTCTTATTAGGCAGATCCAATTAATTGAATGTGCCGTGCACGATCACAACACTATTTGTTTTAACAAATTCCAACACATACTAGTTGTGTTGATGGGGGAGGGAGGGGTGAGCGCATCTTGGATTTCACTGCCTTTTGTTGGTGGGAGGAGTGTACAACGATTTGGAGGGACAGACAAGAACAACGATTTGGAGGGACAGACAAGAGCAATGATTTGGGGGGACAGACAAGAGCAACGATTTGGAAGGACAGACAAGAACAACGATTTGGAGGGACAGACAAGAGCAATGATTTGGGGGGACAGACAAGAGCAATGATTTGGAGGGACAGACAAGAACAACGATTTGGAGGGACAGACAAGAACAATGATTGGGGGGGGGGCAGACAAGAGCAATGATTTGGGGGGACAGACAAGAACAATGATTTGGGGGGACAGACAAGAACAATGATTTGGGGGACAGACAAGAGCAATGATTTGGGGGGACAGACAAGAGCAATGATTTGGGGGGGGGGGACAGACAAGAACAATGATTTGGGGGGACAGACAAGAGCAATGATTTGGAGGGACAGACAAGAGCAATGATTTGGGGGGACAGACAAGAGCAATGATTTGGAGGGGCAGACAAGAGCAATGATTTGGAGGGACAGACAAGAGCAATGATTTAGGGGGACAGACAAGAGCAACGATTTGGAGGGACAGAAAAGAGCAATGATTTGGAGGGACAGACAAGAGCAACGATTTGGAGGGACAGACAAGAGCAATGATTTGGGGGGACAGACAAGAGCAACGATTTGGAGGGACAGACAAGAGCAACGATTTGGAGGGACAGAAAAGAGCAATGATTTGGAGGGACAGACAAGAGCAATGATTTGGGGGGACAGACAAGAGCAACGATTTGGAGGGACATAAAAGAACATTTTTGAGCAAGCCTTGAAGATCTGCAGAAAGGCATTACTGAAGCTGTAAAGGGTAACTGCTGTGACACACATCGAGTGTGTGTCTGATCAGATGCTACATGTAAACGCTGTGAGTAGATGCAACTGTAGTCGTCGATACATAAGAATTTTCAATAAGTTTTGATTTTATAATCTACTTTAAATCAATGAGTATTGTTGTGGGCACCCTGTAGGTCTGGTCAATTTATCATAGTAAAAGTGATTTAAATAAATTAATTTATATTATAGAAGCAAGTTGTATAATTGTAAAATGTATAGTTCAGCATAAATTCATTCATTTTCCTCTCGGGCCGAAGTCGCCACATAGAGCGAAGTCATTGTTCACCATGATTGACTATTTTCTGCTAATTCTTGTAGTTCTTAGTTGTTTATTAGTCTCATGTTTGAGCTTTCCCCTGTAATTGTTCTGTGTAGATATTCTCTTGGTAAACCTTACTTTCACGTTCTTTTACCAAATGATTTGCACATGAATGCCTCATGAGGAAGTCTTTCTTCATTCATTCTCAGCATAAATAGTAGTTAAATAATACTTGTCATCCTAGAAAAAGTTACCTCCAAAGTTAATGAAGCCTTCTTTTGCAAATGAGAAAGTGTAGAAGTACTTCACATCAGATAGGAGGTGCTGCTCAACAATATTTTTGACAACCAAAGAAGGGAAACAGTGTGTAGATAATAGCGACCTTCAGTAATATCTCGTCCGCGGGCCGTTTTCAGTGTTGCGAGTAGGGACGGGTGTGGATATAAAATGACGTCAGCTGTCTAAAGTTCACATATCTGAAGACGTCACAAGGTTTGGGTGGTTTCTAGAAAATCCTCTCAGCCTGCGGGCTTGAGATATAGTTGGCGTTTGGCGAGCGTAGAACCCAAATCCTTGACACTGGATAAATCATGTGCATAGAGTTGTTTATGAGATAACAGCTTCGTGTGTAGAAAAATAAGTTGTGTTAGTCGATGTTAAGTAATTCGGTTGCCCCGTAGAGTTTCTCTTCCAGGGTTATGGGTGTGAGCCACATTGTCCGCCTCAGGCTTGTGTGCTGGGAGCAATCCTGTAGAACATATTTTGTTGTCATGTTACGCAAAGTACAGTGGCACTGGCTAGTAGTTCCTATTTTGAGTTTTGTGAATATGTGGTTTCTGTGGCCAGTGCGTAGGCGAAGTATGATGACTTGATCCCTTCTTGATAGTTGGAGGTATCCGTCCTTCTCGTTATACTTTGGGTGTTCTTGTTTCCAACTTTCATGGTACTGGCCTCTGCTGGTGGATTTGGCTTCGTCATAGCTGACCAGATGGTTCTCTTGTGGCAATCTCCTACCCTCCTTAGCTAGTTTGTCTGTGCATTCGTTTCCATGTATATTACAGTGTGATGGTATCCACTGGATGACCACTCTCAGGAAGTTCTTGCACAGTTGGTGTAGGATTGTTCTCAAGTCATCTAGTTCACTGTTCCTGGGGGGTTTTTAGAGCTGTTAGGGCTGACATTGCATCAGTCAGTATCACCAATTTCTTGTGCATGTTATTTTTGTGTTGGGCAGCCAGTGTTGCAACATCTCTGATGGCCTCATTTTCTGCTTTAAAGTTGTTTGAGAATTTCCCAGTAGCTATTGACTTGGTGATCTCTTCCTGGTTATTCAGCTTCAAGAACACAATCCCCCTCCATTTCAGGTGGCATTTGTAGCAGAGCCATCTGTGTATATGTGTGACCAGGAGTATGTGGGTAATTGTCTATGTGTTTCTCTGTTATGTTCTTTCTCTCTCTCTCTCTCTCTGCTTGGATGCCTTTTTTTCATGATTCCTATTATGTCTTCCTTAAGTTATGGTATTTTATATTTCCTATGGGGAGTCATACCGGGTGGGCATATGAGTTTCGGCATAGTTTGGGACAGTACTGGATCGCTAGCTGTCAATTCTTTGGAGATTGCAGCGAAGTTGCTCCTCTTTAGTCTTCTTTTTCAGAAAGCGGTCATTCTTTTGTGCATGGGGTTGCTAGGGAGACTTTTGTATTTATCCGCTTGTTGCATTACTTTAGTTTTTCGTCTGTCTTTCACAGGTTGTAAACCTGTTACTGTTTCTAGAGTCACGATAGGTGTAGATTTCATAGCACCAGTGATGATACGGGCAGCCTGGTTTTGTGTTCCGTTAGTTCTACTAAACTGTGATTTGTAAGCTGTATCCCAGGCTGTGACTCCATACTTTAGGGCTGGTCCTATTCTTCCTATGTATAGTCGTTTCAAGACATTGCTGTCTGCTCCTCAGTCCGTTCCTGCTAATTTCTTCATAATGTCTTTTCGTTTTCTGGCTCTTTTGTTTGCTTTATCTATCTGATTTTTTCATGTCATTCTGCGTTCCATGGTGACTCCAACATATGTTGAGTTTTGGTATGTAGTTTTTTTGTTCCCTCTCATTAATGGGTAGTAGCCAGGTGTCCGTCAATTTTTCAAGTTTTCCTTGGTCATCTTGCATTCTGGAGCTAGCCACTGACAT